>JAMKCH010005047.1:0-82900 GCA_023653785.1 Ophioderma brevispina
CTGTGACGTGGCTGTGGTGTTTAAACTGCCACGTCTCTTCTGTACGTGTAGATTTTGGTTGATGGGAGGCCCATCCGCGTGTGTCCCATTTGCTGGAGCCGGATGACAAATTCCCTCAAATATTTTCCATTTGTATTTCGACTATTGTAGTGTGTTTGTTGCTACACTAAAGTAGATATGTATGGGTACATACGTATCCTTGATTTATAAGCTAAATTGCATTGCCACATTTTATTCTCTCCGCGCATTATCGTCGCTTTATCCCTTTAGAACCGATAAACGACTACGATGTGCAGGTCCCATTTGTACGCGCATTTTCGAGCCATTTTAAAACGAGTGCTGCATTTTATAATTTTTTAAATTGTTCCAATTCCTTTGAAACATTTTTGGACTTGACGACTCATCTATTTGGCTCCTATAAACAAACTGCAAAGGGTTAATCTAGCCAGACTGTCATTTATCTTCTTACTAAAGTCAAGTTGTTGGAGTACTCTCCTTGCTAACCTTGATAAGAATAGTCTGAACATTGGTATACGGATTTGGCTATTCATGCATAGTCACTAAAGGGTGGAGTAGGTTGATAACCTCGCCTCTTGCATCCACAGTTTTGTTTCCTACCAGGGATGTTTGTTCAAAAGCAAACTGGCAATTCTTGTTCGATTTCTTTGCTTATTTGCAGTGGTGTAACCCGGGGGGGGCAGCGTCCCCCGTGGGGAATCTTCCCCCCCCCCACCCCCCCTGCAAATTGTGATATTTACATAGGCATATACTATACTAACAAAATTTTAATATATGTCCCCCCCAAAAAAAAAGATATATTGTGTCCAGCCTGTGCCGCCCCCCCCCAAAAAAGAAGCTGGTTATGCCACTGCTTCTTTGGCTCAACAAACAGAGTTTCATCATGCAAATGTTTGTTAGAGGCCGCTTAAAAAACATAGTTTAGTTTCCCGTCCTACTGGTCTTCGAAAAGTGACGAGGAGGAGGCTTTTTTTTTTTTTTTTTTTTTATTCGTGATGTAGCCAACTCTTTAATGACATTACTGAAGGTCTGAAATTGCATTGTGTCTTAAATCGAGCAGGTGGGCTATCTTCATACATGTTCAATACTGTAAACCGTTCAACTGTTTTGAATTTTACAGCTAGTAAATAAATCTATGTACATGATTGACATGTTTATCATCGTACATGTTGGACTTGTATCATCATTTCGATGACGATGTTCGGTGCCATTTCATCACCCCTGCACCCCTCACCTCAGGATCAACATCCCCCCTTTGTTGACTATAATTTTAAACATTTAACACCTCAATACACACATTATTTTGCTACAATGTACATGGCATTTGTATACTACTAAAAACCCAACTGTTCCACCTGTATGGTATGAGTAAGCCTAAAATATGAATAAGTCAATAACAGCTGTCCCCGAATTCTGCAGCCTATAAATACCACAAGCACAGCCCACATGACTGTACCGTGTACGGCCACCACCCCTCTCTGCCTAGCAACCTTCACTTGCATTTATTCCGTTGAGAGCCGGCTGCCAAATGCATCATAGGGTCAGTGCCCACTCAAAATTCTTTCCCACAAAAACGGTTTGGGTTTTTCTGTACTGAAATTCAATGTCCACAAAACGATTTGGGCACTCACAACTCTCCATCGGAGTCCCATCGTAGACTCCGGTATAAGCTTCCAAGATTTCTGGCGATATCGCAAAACTTGCACGAACATGTATTCTCATATCATCTGTGCTTCATGTCCTTGATCGAGAGGAATCCCCAGAACTAAGGCGCACGCTCACTGTTTGGAACTATATGCTGTAACACTGTGCTATACTTTCAGATGGCACTGGACATGATTTTCACTATGGGTTTCTCATTTTTTACATAAAAAAAAAAAAAAAAATTGATGCGGCGGTCAAAAGTGGTGAGGGAGGAGGACGGGAATCGAATAAATTTTTTTAAAGGGCCTTATATTGATTACGACTAGACTAGTATTCACTTAGTCTAGGAAAAGATTGATGGCAATTTGAGGTGTTTTCCACTGATGTTACTGGTGTTCAAAATGAAAGAGTTGTTTTCATCCCCAATTTTGTTATGTTTACAGATGTGCTCCAATAAAACAAGAAATAAGTCATGTGGCATGCCTTTCTTCTAAAACCGTGGTAAATTGAATAGAAATGTGGATAATACGCAGCAAGTTATGGTCATGCACTTGTTCGCAATGCAACCCTAAATATACGAGCAAAACAGTTTTTATATTGGTCTGTGAAATAACAGGAACCATTAATTTTAGTACTGGGTCAAGGTGAAGATGTCTTTTTTTGCAGAAATGCATACAAACAGTTTTAGGTTTAGAGAAATGGAAACCATTTTCATCTGCCCACTGTTGAATCTTGTTCAGGCAATTTTGCATTTGTCTTTCTATAGTGGCCATATTTGATGAAAGAATAGGAAATGGAGAAGTCATCTACAAACAATGGAAATGTCTTGTGTGCATGGTTCTTAAAACTTCTTGAACACTTTTTATCCCCAAGTACTGACTTTTTATCCTCACATTGTTAATTTCTGATAAACCCCTATATAACATGGTAGAAACCCAGAGGGAGTATTGAGTTTTGTTTAGTACAGTATAGGCACATTGCAATGCATTATGGGATTGGTTTTAAACACCCTTTGGTTGAAACCCTAAATCAATACCAGCACATTTATCCGTCACATTCAAATTAAGTAAGAATTTACCCTAAGGGAGAATTCGACAGGAAGTCAAAATCACTGTGTCAGTCACAAGAGTTTTGATTATAGTGAAAGGCACAAAAAATCTACTCAAGTTGTTCCTATTTTAGGGATATTATTCAACACTCAGAACTACATGACAAAAATAGATGTGATTTTGACTTCCGCAAAACATTCCCAAGCCATAACAACTTCCTAGACATTTTTCAATGGTTATATCGGGAAATTGAGTAACCTATATTGCCAGATATGCCACAATAAAAGCAAAGCAGAAAACAATTCGCTGGCTATCCCCTAATTGACCCTCGAGTCAACTTGCTAGTTTGCTTGGTAATTGTGTGTCTTCTGGGAAAAAATGGTGCACAGGTTTCAGCCAAAGAGAAGAAGGGAAAAACAAAACAAACCTAACAGAGAAATCAATCCTGACAGATAGACAAACTGACTCCTCACTCTCTCTCTCTCTCTCAAACTCAAACTAAATCCTCTCACGCACTGAATTTTTAAGCCGTACTAAAGTGCTGAACTTTGATTTTACTATAGAGCTATAATAAACGACAGTTCATAATGCTGAACTTCAGGCTGCCAATCAGCTGACCAATCATAGAGAAATCTTTATCCAGTTTTAAGTCAGGGTCTAATACAGGGTTTTCTCATGCTTTAAAGTTCCATGGCCCAGCCGCGATCGCGAATAGCCTCGGTCCCCAGAAGCCCAATTTTACCGGAGGTGATCAAGACATGTTGGGGTCTGAAGGAAGCTATAATTTTTCTCATTTAACCTGTAAATCTTAGAACCCAAAGGATGTTGGTTTGGAAGTTTATGACGAAAAGGTGCCCCATTTTGGTCGACCTAATTATTAATTTTACACAGTGAACTCTATGGGGCTTACAAATCACGTTTTAAGCTCTCCCTACCAAACGGATTGAAATATCGGTGCGAAACTCTACTAGATTGGGTTTGAGGTGAAGGCCATCTATCAAAATGAAACTGCATATCCTAAATCGGGTCATCCCCCTTTTAAGCTAACAGGGTTTTACTGCATGTTAGAATATAGGCTTGAGCATTCTAGCAACATGATAATGAAATTTATGGTTCAACAGGAGATTTCACATAACAGTATCCCTAAAAATGGTGAAATTCTGGATTCTGCACAAATTTAAAGCTTTCTATTCTACCACAATTCCCCATTTGAAAGGATGAAGTTTATTAATCTTTACCTTTTGGTAACCAAAAGTGTTGAATTTCGATACTATAGCAAATACTCTAATTCAGCCTACACGACGTTTTTTTTAAAATGATCAAATCAAAATCGCCTTTTGGTTTTCACGGTTGGTTGGAAAAGCGTGAACAATCTTCAAACCTAGTGGCTGAGAGGCACAACTTGTGGCCAAGTTTCATTCAGCCAAACTACCTGAATTTACAACATCTTGTCTGGGGTCTTGAGCACCCTTTAATCCGCCCTGGCTGGACACCTATATGGTTGGGGTTAGGATAAATACTGGGTCAGTCAATTAACAGATGAACAATGCAGCCTTACAGGTTATGTCCTAACAAGATGATGCAGTGTGTAATTACGATGGCCCGCGCAAATGTGGTTGTTAATTACCTTTAATTGAATAGGCAAATGAGCTCATTACTAGTGATAACGTGGCTAAAAACAGCACATTAACCTGTAATGACTTTCCCCGTGCCACTTTAGAAGTTCATTGAGCAATCATTTAAGTCAGAGATGGATTAATGAACTTTTCTCTTCAAATATGCAATGATGCTCATCATATCCATAACATGTCAAAAAGTATCAGCACATTGCCTCATATTTCATCACCGTGCCACGATAGAAGTTCATTAGTAACGGTTTGTTTTTAAGTTATGATTTTGTTGGCGCATCTATACAAGATGTCATATCCATTCGTCAACAAGTGTACATGCATCGTGTGGTGGGGGGGCGCTGCAATTTAAGCTTAGCATCCATTCTACCAACATCCAGAATGTTCGCCAATCTCTTTGCTTTGTCTTTCTATACCTTGGAATATGCTGTCCCTTTTTTTGAAACTGAAAAAAATATGTCATGTTTTAACATAAAGAGCAGTTTGAAACAGAAAAGCAGCTTACACATGTGGGTTTAATTTAATACTGTACCACATTAAAAGAAAAATGACCTCAGACAAATGCCCACTTGTCTGATAATTGAGTGTACCTAACATTTTTTTTTTTGTGAAGCATCTTGAAGTTTGGCACGCCTTCCTATCGCGTAATAATATTCTTTAGCAATATGTGGGTGTATTACAGATTTATATGTTGTTCGTTGTTGAATAGATATGGGAAGCGATTCAAATGAGGAAATGGACATTCACATGATGGCATTGTAGCTCTGATTAGTTTTGTTTGGAAAAGCAGTGGCCATAACACAGTGATCAATACATCAGCCAAGATGTGGAAAATCTCAAAACTCGCAGTACATTGCCGACGCCCATTGGAATAATTTGGCAAATCAGCCGACCCTTAAATGGGTTATTCCTGTCTATTGACTGTTGTGCGTTTGTGCTGGTGCTTAATTTGATTTTCTATGTTTTGTTTGTATATCTGTACTTTTTCTTTTTGTCGATTTTCCAATAAATAACAAACAGACAAACATACAGTTTAGTTTTAAATTGGAATTACCTAGCAAACTTAATGTTTCATCTTATCATAGCTCCTAAAGAGGTCTACAACGTCCCCCAAAACTATACAATCAAAGGTATTATTTTTTTCGCCAAAACTTTCAGGTTGCCATCTCAACTGGAGTTTATTATTTCTTTTTGGAGTGTTCACACTTTCATGAGAGTTTTTAGTTGGTGTAATTTGGGGGTCGGATTCAGGAGTTATGGCTTATCATCTGAGAGACAGTGGAAAACCTGTTTGGGTTGGGCCAGTTCGGCTATCCTGATGTCAACAAATTGCCATTGAAAATCACCTTCCAGAACATTCTTTCTGAAACATTAAAATAAAAGCATGTATTCGTGCTGCCTTCTTGGATATAACATAATTTATACGTTAATAATTTCGGCATGCTAATAAATACATGTAGCATGGGAAATTCAATTCCAGAATAGTCTTGTTGTCTCAACCTTACTCCCGGTTTCAGCAAAGGTAGAACCATAAAACAACCCTTGTTGAAAGTAACTTAGACCTTTCAACACATACCCATCCTTTCCTTTATTTACTTCTTGTTGAACGCTGCTTCCTTCATCATATTCCTCCTGCTCTCGAAGGAGTGTGAAAGGGGAAGGTAAATTTTCCCTCCACTTTAGACGCATTGTCCACACTTTTCCCTCAACAGACTTGTGGCTGTTTATATTAGTTTTCAGCAGTCAATTCCCCAAAATGTTCCATGATTCATGATTATTGTCCCACCGAGAGTGAGGTCCCTCATTTTCACCCACAACATAATAATTTCTGGGCTTTCACTGAAAAATAATATAATTGATTATTCATGCCATATAATACATTCATTCCGATCTGTACAATATTTTTTTTTGAAAGGGTTAATCCCACAATAAGGCTACACGCCTTTATATCTTTAGTTTCTCAAACCTCAAGTGAAACTCCCCCAAGTGGTATTTTATCTTTGTGGTTTCATCGACAATATCTCCGCTTAGGGTCCATCAATTGGATAATTAAAGCGAGGATTTAGGTTAGGATCTTGTCTAACAAATAAATGTCAAAATATCTTTCAAAAATGTTTTTTTTTAATTTTTCTTTTTTTATAATTTTTAAGTTTTGATTGTATATTTGTTATTGGGACATCTGTATTGGCAATAAACATCACCAACATCACCACCGTAATCAGTACAGGCTATAACAACCAAAATTTTCATCCATAATCATCACATCAACTGTTACAATCAATCCCACTTCTCTTCTCTTATCATCATCCACATCCATCCTCTTCCTCATCCAACTTCCTCCTACTCCTTTTTCCTCATCTTATTCATCATTGTCCTCATTACAATCACCATCGTCATCATAATCGACATCATTGTGTCATCATCATCGTCATCATCATTGTTGTCGTCATCATCGTCATTGCCTCATCAATCAGACATCATCAATCACTCGTCCAGCGTCGTCATTGTTCATCATCGTCATCATCTTCACTGTCGTCGTCATAGTCATCATCACCAGTGTCAGCATCGTCATCATCAACACGTCATCAACCTCATCGCCATCGGCGTCGTCATCATCAATCACCATCATCCTCCTCATCATTCTCCTTTAATCATTCCCTTAATCTTCGCATCTTCTCCCTTCCTCATCTTTTCCTCTTCTCCTCAATAACATCCTTACCTCCTCCCGCTTTTCTCTTCCAAATTCCCCTCACCTCTGTATAATCATCATCTTTGGCTATTAATAAATTCTATATATTGATCTCTGTATGTACATCTCTTTTTCCCCTTCCTCCTTATAATTCTCGTTTTAGTTTGTTGTTGTTATGGGGAAGTCTGTTTGCTCTATATGGGACCCGTAATCTTCAAAAGAAAAGAACCCCAATGCTGCATCTGTCCTCTAGTACTTTACTCCCTAATGGCCATATATATAGATGGAAGATGGTTTATGTGCACAACATTTCTTTAAAGGAAAGGTTGCATTTTTCGTGATCCACGGCGTCGTCCCCCCCGAACTTACCTAAAACATTGAGAATTTTTTATCACATCTGAACTATTAGCTTTAGTATCCACGTGTGCCCAATCTTACGTGCAAATTCGGTAGCATCTGTAAGAAATTCACAATTTTTGTACTTTTCTGTCCGATAAACGGACAGAAATTACGCACAGCTAACTATGGGACCGTGGGAACCGCGCTTGCTCATAACACAAAACCGCACGCTCGGGATCATCTTTTCCAAAAAAAATTTGAGAATAAGCTATTTCTCGAGGATATCTAGCATTCAATGAATAAAACAGAAGGTGCTAAAATCACAAATGCACCTTTAGATATCCTCCATATGAGAGAAGGTTGTAACATATATGTACGGCCATATACAATGACTCTCGTTACAACCATATAGGCATCTTAACACCGGTGTGACTTGCAGATCATTCTTCATCTGGTGACAACTTTAATACCTAAAGACAATCTCTCACTAACGCTTTGATCTCTTGCTTCCTGAGCTTGAATTAAATGCCAAGCGTGTGTGTTTATTGCCTCGCTGTCTCCATATCAGAATTTTGTTTTGGTACTATATACTCTCTACATACCAATTATATGGTGATTGTTGTCAAATTTTCAATAGGCTTTGATCTGTTATTTCCTACTTAAAAGCTGAGAAAAGCCCGTTGTACACACTTGCCCTGAAATGCATGAGATTTTTTTCCTGGGCACCTTTGTATTTGGTACCACCTCCCTACCCGCTGCCCTCTTTCTACTTCATTTGACACATTCCCACCTAAGCTGCATACCACCTTGATCGAGATCGGCCATTTACACGCATAATTATGCAAAACGCTATCCCAGTTTTTCACTTGCGATGACACCTCAGTTCACGTTCACAACTGGGGGGACTTCTCTAAAATCAATAATTACCTGTACTTTCCGACCAGTCATGGGGGGACTCAAGTTTTTGATGCACTAACTAGTCCGTTTTTTGGGCCATTGTTTTTTCTTCACAATTGAGGAACGTGCTCATTTTTACTCAACCAATGCAAAGTCCTCCCCCCCCCCCACCAGAAGAAATACAGACTTTTAGGGTAATCAACCTATTTTTTTTTTAATTTTATCAATTTTAGACACTGTAAAAAAAGTCGGTTCATTTGGTTTAAAAATCTGTAACGTTGATGTTTTTCCGAAAAAAATTGCTCTCCACCAGAATGTCCACTGTTTACCCCTGTATCCCTTCCCCCAGAAAAAAGAAGTCTGATGCCGCCACTGTTCCCCCCTCCTGCAGCTTTCCACCTTTGACCTACGATGTATTAACTGCTGATTCATTTTGATCAAACGATAACTAGGAACTAATAGGACTGAATAAACCAGGAATCGAGTCCATTTCCATCAGTCATACCTCATCATCACACGCACCATGTTTATATTTGTGATTACAATTTTGACGACACTTCACATATCATGAAGTTAATCTCATGTTACTGATAACACGGACTATCTGAGGCCTAGACCTGGAAATAATTAGTGGAGATTGAATCAAACACTCAATCTTACCACCCGTTTTGTCTCTCACCACTCCCACCTCCCAAACAACAACACGAGGATTTTATACCTCTTGTTGAAAAAAAAACTGCATTAGCCCCCAAATTAAATTTAGAGGTAATCTGCTTGATGGTAATGCAGTTAAGCCAAGAATATTACGGCGAGTACTAGAATGGATTTAAGTCAGAAACACCTATTAGTCACTACTCAATTATACAAAATCATTATTTTGGCTTTTGTCAGTGGCATGTGGCCACTCCCAGTCCTCTAGATTCGTATAATGCTTATTTACAATGCTTTGCATTCACATACAGCAGCCGACGCCAATGATTGCCTAGGAGAGGCTATGTTTTCCTGACACTCAGAGCCCGCGTAATACAAATTTACATAGTAAATACACTACACTGATCATTTAGTTTTGTCAATATCCGAGGTATTAGGGCCACAGACACACATGAGGAAAACACTGCAATTGGTTAAAATACCAAAAAATATGCTGAAAATCCAAAAAAGGCTGAAATTTGGCACTATCGTTTAAATTGAAAAACGGGAATTCAGCTGAAAAGAAGAACCCTCACACCCCTGATAATGGTTGGTTGAATGCAATGCACACTAAAACACTATGGGGGTCGGGAAGGGGGAAGTAACCACATGCATTACCAGGGTTTCTGGAGATGACCCTACATGAGACCAGAAATGAACCACAATTCTGCATCTGTCAATCTAGTACTTTACTCCTATGGCCATATATAGAGATGGAAGAGGGGTTTATGTGCACACAGTTCTTTTTTAAAGGGCCATTTCGTGATCCACGGCGTCGTCCCCCCGACTTACCTAAAAAAAATTTTGAGATTTTTATATCATCTGAAAATATTAGCTTCGTAGTAATCCAGTGTGCCCAATTCTTACGTGCAAATTCGGTAGCATCTTAAGAAATCACACTTGTATTTTCTGTCCGTAAACGGACAGAAATTACAGCACAGTAGCCTATGGACTGTGGGAAACAGCGCAATTGCTCCATAAAACAAAACCGCAAGATCGGGATCATCTCAATTTTGAGAATAAGCTTTTTTCTCAGGGGAATATATGTCATAATGAATAAAACAGAAGGTGCTAAAATCACCAAAATGCACCTTTAAATATACCTCCATAGAGAAGTCTGTAACCATATTGTAATGACCATATAACAGAACTCTTGACACCTAGCATATAACACACGGTTGACTGGCAGTGTCATCTCTTCATCTGTGACAACTTTAATACCTAAAGACAATCTCTCACTAACGCTTGATCTTTTGCTCCGAGCTTGATGAAATGCCAAGGCGTGTGTGTTTATTGCCTCGCTGTCTCCATATCAGAATTTTGTTTTGGTACGATATACTCTCTACAGAACAAATTATTGCGAGTGATTGTTGTCAGCATTTTTGCAATAGGCTTTGATCTGTTTATTTTCCTAATTAAAGCTGAGAAGAAAAGCCCTTTGACACACTTGGCCCTGAATGGCAGATATGTTGTTTTATGGGGCACTTTGTATTTGGTACCCCCTACCCCTTGCCCTTTCTAGCTTCATTTGGGAAACATCCCCCTAAGCTGCAGTAACCCGTGAGCGGAGTCGGCCTTACCACAAGAATGATGCAAACGCTATCACAAGTGCACTTGACGATGACACCTCAGTTCACAACTTCTCTAATCAAGTAATTACTCTGATACTTCCGACCAAGTTCATGACTCAACGTTTTGGGGCACTAACTAGTACGTTATTTTGGGGCGGGACCATTATTTTTTTCTTCACAAATTGAGAGCCATGATCAGTTTACTAAACAAGCAAATTCCCCCCCCCCCACCAGAAGGGAGGGAAAATGACAGCAGATTTTAGTGAAATCAACAATTTTAGGCTAAAATTCACCCAATTTTGTCAAAAAATCAAGGATTTGGAGCCCAAAATGGTTTTAACAATCTTTTAAAATGTGATGTTTTTCCCGAAAAAAATTACTCTCCACCCCAGAAGATGTCACTTTTAACCCTGTTCCCCCAGACAAAGAAGTCTGATGCCAACCACGGTTCCCCCTACTGCAGCTTTCACCTTTGACCTAGAGTTATTAACTGCTGATTCAGTTTTGATCAAAAAATATACATAGGACTTAATAGGACTGATAACAGGAATAGAGTCATTTCCATCAGTCATACCTCATCATCACAGCAGCCATGTGCATTGTGTATTACATTTGCGACCAAACTTCACATTCATGAAGTTACTCTCATGTTACTGATAACACGGATAGCTGAGGCTCTTGACATGGAAGAGTATTAGTGGAGATTGAATCAAACACTCAATATTACCCGTGGGTCATCTACACTCCAAACAGACAACACAGATGGTATTTTATCACCTCTTGTTGGAAAAAACTGCATTACCCCAAAATTACATTTAGATGTACTCTGCTGATGGATAAAATGCAGGGTTGAAGCCAAGAAGAGTACAGGCGAGTGTTACGCTATAATGGATTTAAGTCAGAAAACCTCTTAGTCACTCAATGAATTACAAAATCCTTATTTTGGCTTTGTCAGTAGGCATGGGCCCCTCAACCAGTCCTCTGAGGCGTATAATTGCTTATTTACAATTATTGCAATTCAACAATACAGGCGCGCCGCCAATGATTGCCTAGGAAGAGGCGAGGTTTCCTGACACATCCGACGGCCCGCGTAATAAATGTTATATAGGAACATGTCACTGCTCATTTAGTTTGTCAATAATGCAGAGGTATGAGAGGCCACAGACAAAAACATGCCAGGAAAACACTGCCAAAATTGGGGAAAATACCAAAAATAGGATGAAAATACAGAAAAGGCTGAATTGGCACTATTTTTAATTGAAAAAAGGGGAATTCAGCTGAAAAGAAGAAACCATCACACCCTGATAATGGTTGGTTGAATGCGAATGCACACTTAAACAGCTATTGGGGGGGCGGGGGAAGGGGAGTAACCACATGCATTACAAGGGTTCTGAGATGACCCTACATGATACCATAAAATGATGACGAAATGTACTCTATCCAAGACCCACATCTGTACAATTGGTACTCCTTTTAGTCCTGGATCAATCCAAGTGATTGGTACCTGGGTGTAGGGACCTCATCGATATGAAAGTGGCAGCAGTGTACGGCTGGCATTTTCAACAGAAAAAGAAATTTGTCTGCACGCCCCCCAAAAAAAAAGTGGTCTAAAAAATCATTTTTTTAAAAATTTCTGCATTTTGCATAGCTTCTCCCCATGTTTTTCTGAGACAAAACTTTTTAGGTCCTTTTCATATTGACCAATCAGCGCAAAGATTTTTTCCCAGCATGCCTCACTGCCTCTTCATCAAGTGCCACCATCTTATGCAGTTGATTACTTGCCGACGACAAATCTTCCAACTTCACACTGACCAGGCTGTTAAGCCTTTGCATATAGAGTATCAATAATGCAATAATCGCATTTATTAATCAGGCCAAAGTTCTATCTCTTCCATCATGCCTCCTAGCTGTTCATCAAGTATCCGCAGCTAGCCTCCCACCACCTGATTACGTCCCAAGACAAACCCTACATGCTGATCCCCTCTTAATAGCGTAGCCACTCGGGTATAAGCCCACACCCCCAAAAGGAGATTTTACTTCAAATAGGGTGGGCCTTATACCCGGGGAGGTGCTAGAAGTTGGGAAGCAAACATCAGATACACAAAATTGCAATATCATTTCAAGAGCAATATTCACCAGATACCATTTTCTTTGTACACTTTAGTTTGGTAGCAGAAAAATTTCAAATAAAAGTTCAATTTTTGTCATCACAATTTCCTCGAAGTAATTAGTACAAACAAGCCATCACAATGCAATTGGTCCCTACTTGATGGCTCTATAATTGTGTCCTGAATGCTAAAATTAACACCTGGGCTTTATTCCCGAGTGTATGCTAGCTTATTTTCTTCAAAAATTGGGGGTGGCTTATACCCGAAGGTGGGTCTTTACCTGATGGTTACGGTACTGACCAGGCATTAGCTCTCACATCCCCGATAACACTATAATCAGGTTTAATGAACAAGCTAAAGTAATCCCATTTCCCATCATGCATCAATGCCTCTTCATTCAAAAGTGGCGGGCCATTTTCTACACCGGATTACACCCGATGACCAAATTCTGCATGCAAGATCCTTTCACATCTTTCTCTCTCCAGGATACTGTGTCTGCATCGTACTGCCCAAGAATTTCAGGAACCAGTAGCTGTCATCTATACTTAAAGCTCTAAGTATTTGCCTGTAATTAATAACATGTGTGATGTGAAGGGGACTAAATCCAATTTAAAAGATTGTTTCACCCCATTCCATTAACACTGTCCCAAAACAGCCTACAGGAGGCGTCCTTACAGGGATTGTGTTCTTGCCGTCAATTTGAACGCAAGTCACGGTCAAAGCAGGGATGAATGAAAACTTGAAACTCCATAGAATTATTGTTAAAGGAAGACAGAGCTATTCATTCAATTCTTCCGGGAGAACACAAATAACCATATGGGATATAGGCGTGCCACAACATCGCGTCTCAGTTTCACCCCCCCCTCTGGTAAATTGACCCATTTTTCATCCAATTTAGGTGGTAATAGCAAAAAGTCATTTTTTTATAAAATGTTCTCACATTTTGGGAAATAGTCCAATTTCCTCAATCTGAAGGCAAAATTTTCCACATTGCTTAAAAAGTGTAAACATTTTGAGGACAAAATTCAAAAAATTGCAAATTAACTTCAGAGCTGGAATGGTCAATATATAGGTTAGTCTACAGTCCTCTATCCAATTCTAAAAGGCATAGCTCATTCAGTGCATCAAATCATTTATACTCAACCCACTATGTATTTATAACTCACAAAGTCAGAACTTAAGGCCCTGGATGGTGGCCACTCAACATTAGTTTTGGTATAGGTTATGTGGCACAAACAGCTAATGTTTTTTCCTCAGTTCAAGCTTACAAACTTGGAGGTTAAGGGACTCTTTTAGGGACTTTTTAGGACATTTTGTATTGTTTTGTAAAGTTTGGCCTTTGCAATTGGTCATGGGAACTAATACTTAGGGAAATTACAAGGTTGATTCAATTGTTTCTTATGAAGCTAAGGATTTAGGGTAGTTGGGGCAAAATAGGGGACTTAAGAACCGGTGGAATTGCAAGTGTGCAAAATAACATTGCATATATGTAGAAGTATGGCGAAAAGACGGGGATAGAGGGGGGGGCCTGGCGCTGCATAGAGAACAGGGCGAGTATCTAAAAAATGCATTTTTACGCGAGGGCGCCCTGTATATCTCTAAGAGACCAGTACGGGAGGCGGGGCGACGCTTAGATTCTAGCTCTGTGGGTACCCAGCGGTTCGCAGTTATAGAGTGCCGAGCGCAATTGTAGATGCTATAAAAATGCATTTTTTTTTACGAATAGGCGCCCTGTAGATCTCTAAGAATGAAGTACAGCGGCGTCGGGCGCCGCGTAGATCTAGCTTTGTGGGGCGGGGCCAGCATGGGTTGAAAAAATTTAAAATTTCCCAGGAAGATAGGCGCATTTCTCACAGATTTCCCGCATATATTATCCCTATAAATTCCCTCCCCAAATGGCCAAGTTTCCCTCCAAATGGACAAGTTTCTGGGAAGGAGCTTCCAAAAATTCCCCACTTTTTACTGAGCCATGGGCCGCCCAGTGGTCGCAGTATGTTCCTCCCCCCTTTGTTTCAGAAATTTTCTAAACCGACCAGGAAAAAAACATGGGTTAAATGGCGCCCCCTCTAATGAGAAATCCTAGATCCGCCCTTTGTATGTTTAGGTATGCACACTTAGGTATGCTTGTATGCTAGATATCCATATGCTAACCCCGACTTGCCAAAAAAATTCCACCATATCTCAGCTACCTTTGACACATTACTTTTACAGAAATTTCAGATGTTAAAACCTTGGACAATTTATTCTCGATAAGACTCTACCAACCAGAATAAAATCAACTTGCCTCTTCCACCTCAAGATTCAGTGGTTTGCAATCTTAAATAATTGAAACGCTCCTTTCATCATGATCCGACATTTTTTCTTGTGCTTTCAATTTATATATTTATTCCACTGCTCACGTGTATTATGTGATATCCTATAATTCAGCCTTTAAGATAAAAAAATTCTTGAAGTGTTTCAGACAGAAAAAGTATTTCTTGTCTAAATTTAATCATTGGTAAGAAAAGTAATCTCCAATTGTCATTCTCATTATCAGCACTGGTTCCTACCCACCCCCCCCCCAAAATTGAAACCCAGATGTTTTATACACAACGCATAAAAAGCACCTCATATTTGGTTATACGTCATACTATAACAATGCCATGAGAGGTGTTTAGTAGTTCACTATGGGTTGAGGTCACCTAGAGAAACTATCAGGACCGAAGGACCATAGTTTTAACTGGTGCCTCAAAAAGTTCATTTACTCTACTCTCATACCTTTTGGTGCATGCAATGCAATGTGCAGTGACGCTTGACAGGTGCAAGATCCAGCTAGACCCAGACAAGATTAAATTGAATGCAGTATAATTGAGTTTGTGCATATTGGTCTTGCCTTCCAGTCTTAGCTGGCCAGAAGTCTGTGATTTTCTAATTGAAGTGCCACATCTCTTAAATGCTCTGCATTCTTCTTCTTTGCATACCCACAAGTCATTGGTAATATTAGTGGTGGTCAGATTTATTCAGCTGAGTATGAGATCCAGGCGTTGGTCTCCCATGATAAGGACGCTCCTAACATGCCCGTTTTTTTTAGACTGGGAGGGTTGGGACAGTCAGGTGTTACCACCCTACTCTTATTCGAGTCTGACTGCGATGTACATACAATTGTGACACTCTGTACAAGGGACCGACAGCTTAACGTCCCCTCCGAGGACGGGATGCTTTCAGATTTCATTTGCCCAATTCCAATGAACCATGGAGGAGAGACGTTATTTTGTAGTTAATCAATAGCTGGTATACAGATTAAATCAAGAATTGAGCACCCGGAATTAAATTTTTCCCAGCAAGTGGACCCCACCGGGAATTGAACCCGGGATTTTTGGAAAATTTGCGCACAGCAAGCACCCTAACCGCTAGGTGCGAGATTAGTTGAGTTACATGATCTCATCGATCTACCAAGTTACACAGTTCAGTGTGATATAAATATGAGCATGCATATGACATATGTGATGGCTATGTATTGTGCTGGGTGATCATGAAAAGTGATATTCCTAGCAAAACCTAGGCCATGTATTTTGTTATACATACACAGGGGGCGATTGACATTACTGAAAGTGCCACAGGAGTTGAGTCGGGATGGCTCACGGTGACTGCATTGAGGTCATTGGTTGTTGTCAAACTGATCAAGTTACCACGAGTTTTTCAATACACCAAACAAGGCGAACTCGTATTACGCGATGCGTAAAAATGTCCCCGCAGAATGGCGATCACTAACATGCATAAATGCAACTTCAACACCCCACCCCTCCTCAATACCCTGCAACAATTCACACCACTTTCCCAACCACCCAGCAAAAACATCCACCCAAATCGGGTCGGAGTACCCAAACACCCCGCCCTCCCCAACACCCCGCCATCTCCAACACCCCACAACTCCCCACTCTCATCCCCAACACCCCCCGCAACACCCCACAACACCATTCAACACCCCAACCCCAATACCCTGTAAACACACTCCCCTTTCCCCAACACCCCGCAACACCCCACCCCCTCCCCAACACCCCGCAACACCCCACCCCCTCCCCAACACCCCGCAACACCCCACCCCCTCCCCAACACCCCGCAACACCCCACCCCCTCCCCAACACCCCGCAACACCCCACCCCCTCCCCAACACCCCGCAACACCCCACCCCCTCCCCAACACCCCGCAACACCCCACCCCCTCCCCAACACCCCGCAACACCCCACCCCCTCCCCAACACCCCGCAACACCCCACCCCCTCCCCAACACCCCGCAACACCCCACCCCCTCCCCAACACCCCGCAACACCCCACCCCTCCTCAAACACCCTGCAATACTCAACCCCCTCCCCAACACCCCGCAACACCCCACCCCCTCCCCAACACCCCGCAACACCCCACCCCCTCCCCAACACCTCACCCCCTCTCCTATAGCATAGTAGTCTCATGTAGCGAAGGAATTTGCCTATCGATACCGTTTCGAGATTACAGCATTACGGCATATTGAATTACTCATTTGCATACCTAAGCCGCATATATCACACACTTTCAAATTGCAAAAAAAGATGTGCCTCATGATAGGCTTTCATGCAGCGCAGGAAGGGAATTTCGAAGTATCCGATGTACCGTTTCAAAAATATAGCAATTACTCCTGATTTTTTGGCATATTAATGTAGCTCTTTTATTAGCTCATTTGCCCGAAATAGGCCCAAAATCTAATTGGGTCAAGAACTCTTCAGCCCGCTTCTTTCCACCAAGTTACATCAGTATACGCCTTACGGAACTCCAGAAACGAAAACTTGTAACAGGCCTTCAGGAACATTCTCATAAATTATGCAAATTAGCTACTAATTAGCATATTGTACGGCCACCATATTAATCAGGTCGAGAACTCATCAGCCCGATTTCTCTTGCCACAATTTAATTATTGTCGCCATTACGGAACTCCAGATAAATCGTTATACAACAGGGGTTAACATTTGTCACAGGACGGACGGACGGACGAAACGGAAGGACGGACGTGCTTCATTTTATAGTCCCCGTTCAGAACTCGTTCGGCGTGTGACAATAACACAGCCACACGATGAGCACCCCTCCCCCACACAAAACAAACCAGTTGAATATACAAACACAATTCACCCATCCACAGGTGAAATGAATTACAAGTCTAATAACATGCTCTTCTGCTTCAAAAGCCAGGATGGTTTTGACATTTTCAAAACTTCCTGTTGATAAGAGCTGGCCTTCTTTCTTTTGGTTAATTTTATTGCCAGAGGAAATGATAAACCCGCTGACATTTGCAGTGTTTTCTGTTATCCAATTATCAAAATATCATGGTGTAGATTTTAATGTCAATGCCAGTCAGTCCTCCAGAAGATATTTGTAGAAATATGATCATTTCAAATATGATCCCGGAATATTTTCCAAGGACCTTTCCTGAGCCAGATATTTAGTAAATTGAGATTTGCAAGTCACTTTTCTTGAGTCAATCAAACATTTATGAAATAAGCAATGTAACAAAAGCAAATGAATGACAAACATGAGCTTCTTATCATGTAAATCTACAAAGATGATAGCATCTGGAGGCGGTGGGGGGGCTCAACTTTGGTTGGATACTACTCAGTACTCACCAATCTATTTGCACATTCCAAAACCTCAATGGCAGTCTTAGGTAGGGGCATCATGCTTAATTGTCTAAATGTGCAGATTAAGTGCAGATTTTGAATTGTGTGCACAAAACATGACAAAGAGGTACAAAAGAATTGAGGTTTCGTTTGGGTGCCCTGAAGGCCCCCCCAGTAATTAATTCTGATCATCACTTGTGGATTTGTCTATAATTAGGGGTCTAGAAACTGCAGGAGCGACACAAAATGGATGCAGGGCACAACAATTTACCTGCCCGACTGCTGTGGTATATTAGTCCCAGCTGTTAAGGATGATGTTGCACCCATGTCAATCAAGCAATTTGGTCAAAACATACTCAATTCTCCTGTTTACTTTGTTTCCAATTTTGTTGATTGCCAACAGACTTTAGACATAAGCATCTACTACAATGCTTTCATGCTGTAAGAATGCTGGTATGCTTTACACAGAGATATACAAGCACTATTTTGATTGGTTACTCAGAGGGCTATCTCATGTTGTAGCCTCTAATGAGCCAATCGGAATGTATCATAGGTTCAGTGACGGTGCCAGAGGAGGTGGGGGGGGGGGGGGCTCAACGTTGGTTGGATAACTACTCAGTAAACTCACCAATCTCTTGCACATTCCAAAACCTCAATGGCAGTCTTTCTTAGTAGTGGGCAAAACAATCATGCTTATGTCTAATGTGCAGATTAAGTGAGATTTTGAATTGTGTGCACAAAACATGACAAAGAGGTAACAAA
Source organism: Ophioderma brevispina (assembly GCA_023653785.1). Classification (NCBI taxonomy): domain Eukaryota; kingdom Metazoa; phylum Echinodermata; class Ophiuroidea; order Amphilepidida; family Ophiodermatidae; genus Ophioderma; species Ophioderma brevispina. The sequence goes on from JAMKCH010005047.1 coordinate 19,019, forward strand.
AAGAATTGAGGTTGGTTGGGTGCCCTGAAGGCCCCCCCAGTAATTAATTCTGATCATCACTTGTGATTTGTCTATAATTAGGGGTCTAGAAACTGCAGGAGCGACACAACCAATGGATGCAGGGCAACAACAATTTACTTGCCCGACTGCTGTAAAACAAAACGTAATATTATCCCAGCTGTTAAGATGATGTGGCACCCATTCATCAGCAATTTGGTCAATAACATACTCATTCCCTGTTTACTTTTTGTTTCCAATTTGTTGTTGCCACAGACTTTAGACATAAGCATCTACTACAATGCTTTCATGCTGTAAGAATGCTGGTATGCTTTACACAGAGATACAACACATTTTGATTGGTTACTCAGAGGGCTATCTCATGTTGTAGCTCTAATGAGCCAATCGAATGTATCATAGGTTCAGTGACGGTGGCCCAGAGGAGGTGGGGGGGGGGTGATTTCCCGTAATTTTTTCTTCCCTGCCCTCCTGCCCCTGCACCAGAGAGAAAATGGATTTTGGTAAAATCAGTGACTTTGGGCGCCAAGTTGGTTAAAAATCTGATTTTTTTTATATTTTTGCCTCCCAATTTCACCTTGGGGCCCTGTTCCCCCCCCCCACCAAAAAAGAAGTCTGGCACCACCACTGCAAAGGTGGTTAAATACACTAGTGAATGGTAGGCACCAATGTACATTGTATGCCAAAGGATTTGACACTTCAAACTCCTGTAGAAGGGGGGGGTCTTTTTCTTCACATTAGTATATACTTTATACCATACAGTTATTAATTCAAGCCAAGCCACTGGATACAGGAAACCAGCGAAACCGGATGTAATCCAATACAAATGCCGAGTGTTAGGTAACCTGGAATCTCAAGTGCCGATGACGATTAACACATTTACACACAATCAAAAGGCATCGTCTCTGATGCAAAATTATTTCAAAAGTCTGTTTCACTTTGTACAATGCGAAATTGAATTTATAAACTGTAGCAACTGGGGTTTCACATTATTGGAGACCATGTAAGAAAAATTTAAATACAATTATCTCTAACGTAGTGTTCCGTTTCAGAAATGACAAAACTAAAATTCCGGGGTAAACAAATGTCTTGAAATGGGCATATATTTTTATTTTGATGTCACCACACATAATCTAACTTTGAGGTTTTCCTACAAAATATAGGGAATTGATGGTGGTGGAATAGCACTTTGTGATACAGAATTAACAAGGAATGCACGGGTGTAATTATGATACCCTCAAAAAACCGTGGTTTATTTAATCAAGTTCATGTTTTGAAAAATATGCAAATGGGATCCTTAACCCTAACCCGGAACCGGGGTCGTTTTTGCCGACCGACGGCCCAAATGCCACGAGGGAATCTATTTTTATTTTTTAACGGCCCAGATGCAACGAGAGCCAAATTTGCGTTTCATTCATCTCGGCCGTTTCCCGGCACAGGAAAATAAGTAGGCGTACAGTCGTTAAAGGGCCCAGAGCAACGAGAAACATCGGGTCATTTGCGGAAGCGGCGCCAGATGCAACGAGAAACATCGCCTCATTTTCCATAAAGACGGCCCCGATGAAACGAGAAAAAATCGCCGTAATTGTTCCGGTAAGACGGCCCAAAGGCAATGAGGAACATCGAGTGCGAAAACATAAGACACAGGGATAATAAAAAATAAATAAAATAATAGGTGCGTTACGGCACACTTGATCTGCATGAAATTTGTGTAGCTTATAGGTCGCCAGTCGTGCGTGGCGCATTATGCTACGTCATAGTCGTGCGTTGCGCTATTACGCTACTTCATGCTCCGGTTTACGTCATGAATGATTTATCATAATTAAAAAATAGCTTATGAACATGCGTTGGCGCTATCACCATCGGAAATTCTAAATGTCTATGGGGCATGTGTACACAGGGTCACCCGCTGATGAAAAGCATTGCGCCTTCTGCGGGCAAAACCGTCCGAAATGCAGTGAAAAGCATCGCATCATTTCAAGGGAATGACGTCCCAGGGGCACCACGGGAACATCGCGTCATGTTTCCGGTAAGACGGCCAAGATGGGCAACAGAAAACATCGCGTCATTTTCCGTAAAGCAGGCCAGATAGAATGCAACGAGAAAACATAGCGTCATTTCGGTTAGACGGCCCAAACCCAAATGCAAATGCACCCCTCACCCCCACCACTGTCCCCCCCCACCCTATTATTGCCTCCCTTGCGTCTCCGCCTCCTCGCACTCGTTCATCCTCCGCACCATTCCGACCCCCCCCCCCACCCACCCCCTCCCCCCCCCCCCCCCCCTTCCCCCCCCCTTGGTGTCAAATGAGAGTCATTTGCGCGACCCAAAAAATAGTTGTTGACGGCCGAGATGCAACGAGAAACATTTATCGACCCGGTACCACGTTTTCGTCTGCGTCTCATGCATCTCGGCCGTGTTGTTTAGGGTAATATTCAAAACCTGCCTATATAAAAAGCAGCAATTTAAAGTGAAAATATCCATTATGTACGACACGAAAGCAGGTAGGCCTCAAAAAAATCACACAGACCAATTTGTGGTGAATAGCCCCAGTAGCTCTAAGCTATTTATTTTACTTTTTTATTATTTATTTTTTCAGTATTCTTCCCACAGTATAAAAGGGGGGGGGAACTTATTGGGTTTTCATCCCTATGAAGGCTTAAAGGGAGTGTCATCATTGGCCCAAAATTTGCTTGGAACCCTCCCCTTCCAGTATCCAAGTCTGCCTCCCCCACACCACCAGTGGTCCGTTTGATTCAGTGTTATTTGTTTTGATTGTTCGTTTTTAGTTAAATGAAGATCAAACAATGCTTCAGAAAAGCCTGATTTTCTACCACATCAATTTCAAACACTTTAACTTTGACATGCTGAGCAATTTTGCCTTTCCTTCCAAAACAACAAAAAACATTATTAGTACCTATTTGGTGATTGCTGGCCCATGACCAAACACAATTGTCCACCGTTGCTTTTGGACTCTAATACTAGGCCTATAGATGATGTCTATCACTCTTCTTCCAAAAACCCGGGTTGTTAGCATTCTTTTGGTAAGAACACCATACTAGTAATACAGATGTCACCAGTTCGAGGTAGGGCCAAGTGCACATTTTTCAACACTTGCTTGCACTGGCCGTTTCCAGGAAAGATGACGAAATATTATTCTTGTCCCTATTGAAAATGTATTAATGCCAAAATGCAAATTTCTGCATAAATCTTGACCATTCTGAACAATTCAGAATGTACGACGATATATATGTACATCATCACCATAGATGAATGCTTAAAATAAAGAAGCAACCCTATTTTCTTCTAGATATAAACATTTTTTTTAGGCTAAGTTCTTTCATGGGCCCTCCTAATTTCTACCAGCTCCCAGCTCAATGCTTTATGCTTTATGCTGCTTTGTCAAACATATGGTGTTTTGGACTATGGCAGGTTACACTGGCAGATATTTGGGTCAAGCGTTAGTGCCAAGGACGGTGACATCATATCTTAATGACTGTCAATGGCCATCAAGACCTAAAGTAGTCACTAAAGGGCATACAAACAGGGAGAGAATATCAGGTATATTAAAACATTAAGAGATACAACACCACAAAATTTAAATGGCACTATCAGTGATTTCCTTCAACCAAACAAATCATTAAAAAAATCAGATTATTAGGGTATCTTAAACATACCCCACAAGTTTTAGGACTTTTCAAGGAGCCTAATAAGTTTCAGTTTTCAGTTTAGTTTATTTACCATACATAGGCAGATATCATTTACAAGAACAAAAGTAGAGAATGGAAGGGTAGTCAAATCAGAGCAAGGCTCGGGAGATATTGACCACCCTTAATACATGTGCGAGTAGACGGGAACAAATAACGAAAAAGATTTTTTTTTTTTTTTTTTTTCTATAGATGATGTCTATCACTCTTCTACCAACCCTGGCTTGTTAGCATATTTTGGTAAGAACACCATACTAGTAATACAGAGGTCACCAGTTCGAGTCTGGCCAAGTGCACATTTTTTTCAACACTTGCTTGCACTGGCCATCTCCAGGAAAAGATGACTAAATTATTCATCTCTGTCCATATTTTGAAAATGTATTAATGCCAAAATGCAAATTTCTGCATAAATATTGACATTCTGAACAATTCAGAACGTAAGACTATATTATAAGTCCTGATCTCCATAGATGAATGCTTAAAATAAAGAAGCAACCCTATTTTCCATTCTATGATATAACATTTTCTTTTAGGCTAAGTTCTTTCCTGGGCCTAATTTCTCCCAGCTCAATGCTTTATGCTTTATCATGCTGCATTTTGTCAACATATGGGTGTTTTGGATATGGCAGGTTACACATGCAGACTATTTGGGTCAAGCGTAGTGCCAAGACGCTGACATCATATCTTAATGACGTCAATGGCCAACAAGACCTAAATGTAGTCACTAAAGGCTCTACTACACTTGGATAAGAGATACAACATCCACCAATTAAAGGCACTATCAGTGATTTCCTCAACCAAAAAATAAAAAAAAATCATAAAAAATCAGATTTTTGCTTGTTTGTAACAACTTTAGGTATCTTAAACATACCCCACAAGTTATAGGACTTTCAAGGAGCCTAATAAGTTTCAGTTTTCAGTTTAGTTTATTTACCATACGTAGGCAGATATCATTTACAAGAACAAAAGTAGAGAATGGAAGGGTAGTCAAATCAGAGCAAGGCTCGGGAGATATTGACCACCCTTAATACATGTGCGAGTAGACGGGAACAAATAACGAAAAAGAAAAGAAATAAGACGGATGCAGACTCAAATTGGCAAGACAAGTGACACAAATAACGTATGTTGGTGAAGGCGATTGGCATAATTTAAAGTGACAAGAGAAGATTTGTTGAGGATACAAATCTCTCGCAAACTGCACTGGATCAGTTTGTAGGCCACCCACCGAAAACTTTTCAAAAGTTTATTGGAGAAATTGGATATTTTTAGTCATTATTTTCCATACGGACACTTATTACAACACACAAAGGTACTCTACCTACTTGTGGCCTCCATATCTGTACCTGTCAGGTACCTGCAGGCAACTGCAGAGTACACTATATGATGAGTACTGCAAAGTAAACATAGCTGCCCAATGGCTGGTATACTTCACAAGTACTTAGTTGCAGGTACTGCATCAATAATGCATCAAGGGGGTACCCTTGGAGTACAGCTAGGAGAACACATGGAGTAGCATAGCTCTGGGTCATACCGTAAGAATCTGATTGTGTATAACCATCTGTGTGAGCTACATATAAACAGGAACCAGTGTGGGTAACCAGATTAAATACAGCTTTAATATCTCTCTTAAAATAGAATAATGTGCATCAGGCTATTATAGCAAAGTCTGCACTGATACCAAAATCTTGTGATTGCTAGAAAGGTGGTAGACCTCAGAGCTGTGTTCTTCCTTCCACCTGTAGGGGAAAACCAACCTCCTGTAAGTGTCACACTCACCCAACAATTCATGTGACCGACCAGGTTAATGTGGTCTGCCAGAAGGAAGCAATGTCGGAAGGAAGCTATCAGAGATCGTAAGAGAGATTTGCTGTCAGCCAGGTTACCACTTGTTTACCAATAGCTAAGCTCTTGAATGATGGGTCTATCACACAATACCCCAACCAGAGTTCAATGGCCTTCATACAGTAGTGTGTCAAAAAAACTGACCCATTCATTTTTGGGTATGAATTAGAAAGCTCAGATGGGCTTCAGTGTGCTCTATCATGGACACCACATGTAGGTCACATGCACACCACATGACATTGGACAAACAACTGAGCAGTTGGTTTCTGGATTATAATTTAATAGGGCCTATGTCAAATGACTAGCACACTATCAGTTCCCCATTTTGCACCTGGGTGGAGAGAGGTCAATGAGAACCCACTAGAACCCACAATGATTATAAGCAGTGTCAGCACCAGACTTCCTTTTGGAGGGGGGGGGGGGATTTTTTAGGGAAATTCAAAAGTTTGGAGAGGGAAATATCCACAATTTTAAAACAATTTTGGCCCAAAATTGCTGATTTATACCAAAACTTGGTGATATTTGGACCCAATCCCTGTCTTTTTGCTAAAAAAAATCCATCTTTTTTTTGGGGGGGGGGGCTTCCACTGATCACAAGTCAGTCATTGTATCCACCAGACCATTTATCCGCACATACCTTCCTATCTTTCCACTTCCATGATAGTATACAGATAGGACAAACACAGCTTCTACTATGTGATTTAATCTCTCTTCAATCACAGTCCAGTCCCCTGTCTCATTCTGTCCAATGTTACCAAATTTAGAACAGAAAACCACATAAAATCGGAAAAAATTAATTTAGCTTTCCTTCCTTCCCCATGTCACAGGTGACCTTCACACTCCGATTTCCCCAGTCACTTCTTTGCAGGTCAAGCTTGGAAACCAGGGGCTGTTACATTTGAAATTTGCACAACCCTTGTGAAAGATTTAGGTTCGATTTTTACAGGGGGAGCATGGACACCAAATGAAATAACCCAATGGATGACACCAAATTTATGTAGTCTTCAACAGGGCAAGTATGGATTCTAATGGAATATTCCATTTGGGTAACTACACTCACTAATATGGTTTCAATAACAAAGAACTACAGGGTGAGTCAAAAAAACTTGACCCTGATGGTGTCCGCCATTTTGAATTTTCAAGTAAGATATATCTAACATATGTGATATCATCTGAAAGGTTGGTTTATTATCTTTAATTTGCTGCAAAGATCATTCACATCGGTTAGGTATAGACTGAGTTACAGGCATTTGAATCAAACAGTCGGGTTTCTGCACTGTCCACGGAATCACATTTGCTTAGTCGGGCGCCGTGCATTCAATGGGAATCCGTGGATAGGGTGTAAACCGGACTACTTGATTCAAAAGACTGTAGCTCGGCCTATACTTAACCGATTGGAATTATCTTTGCAGCAAATCAAAGATAATGAAATAGGCTTTACGATGATATCACATACGTTATATTTATTATTTATAAACTCAAAATGGTGGACACAATCCGGGTCAAGTTTTTTTTTTTGACTCACCCTGTATATATAACAAATAGAATTGAATTGAAATAACAAAATCTTATACTATACTCTTGTTTGGGTCATATCCAAAACAGTGACTTTCACAAATATAATCTATTTTTCAAGCGAACAACTTAAAAGTTGTTTTTTGAAAACTAGATTATACTTTTGAAATATGTAACATTCAATAAGTGTTTTAAATTTTACGACCTCACACACAATAGCTGAAAGAATTAATAAACTAGAATTTCGTATTTGTGTTTATTACTTTGTTTTATTTTACTTATTTAGTCATCTTTATTTTGTTTAGTGTTAGTAATTTAAGTTTATTTTCATTTTAATGATTTATATTATTAATATTTTTGTGTATACGGCTTTGATTTGATTAATTTTTAAAATATTTTTATTATCCTCCCATTATTTGTATTTTCTTACCATTTTGGCTTTTATTTTTTTTATTATTTTGTCGTTTTCTTTATTTTTTATTTTGTACTGATTTTTTAAAAATTTATTTGGTTCCATTTATTCATTTTATATTTCTATTCCTTTTTGGGAAGGCGCTATATAAATATCTGTAATTATGTTATTATTTCTTTTTTTTATTTTAACGATTTATTTTAATGATATTCTAAGACTAGTATACACGGATTTGATTTGGTTTTAATTTTTAAATTATTTGTTATTATTTCTCATCCGTTTATTATTATTTTTCGTTTTCTTTATTTTTTATTTTTAATTTGTACTCTTTTTCTTTATTTCATTCCATTTGTTATTTTATTCATTTTTATTGTGTTAATTTCTTTTGTTATGTTTTAGGCCTATATGTATGACTTTTGTGATGGTCATATGCGAAAAAAAATCTCTGTTACACCCAAACAATAAAAATTTCTAAAAATACAATTAAACAAAGAAATAACCCCCCCCCCCACAAAAAAAAAAATCAGCCCAAAGTGGAATTCGAACCCATACCAACAGATCCTATTTTAACAAATCAATGGTCACAGGGACAGAGCCACAGAGCCATTGCGGTAAGTTATAATTTCAGGCGCTAATTAGCTGTGTAACGTTTCGCTAGTGTTACGGGCGCTGCAACAATGATATCATTGGTTAATTTCATCAAAAAGCTCTTCCATGTAACCCCCGCAGTTTAGCTTGACACGTCATAGCCCCGGGCGCAATGCGTGTCCAGTTAGAGTAACCTCGAACTATCCGCTATTACCACCGGTGTACTTACCCAACTACCCTACGTTACAAATCGCCTGAGGGGAATCGGGGGAAATCAACCGTCACCGATTTCCTTTTTTGGCAGCAATATTTATTTTCACTACACATATACGCGATTTTAAACAAAATCCGCTCTCTAGAAAGCGCAATTTTCAGATACATCTTTAAAGCAGTGATAGCTGATCTCGTACATACTTCAAAATCCACTAAAAAAACCTAAACTTTCCACTTAAATAAAAACAAACCAATTTTACTAAAACACCGTTTTTTACTTAAAAAAACTTTAAGCTAAAGAATTACACCGATAATTTCTAGGGGGTCAAACACCAGCATGACAGTAATTTGCACGTACCATTTTCACCGGCCGAAATTGAACGACATTTACGGAGATCCGCGAACAAAACACGGCCCCAAAATGGCCCGAGTAAAAGTAATATACTGTCACTACGCGACCGATAAAAATGTTTGCACATGTATCCAGGGGTGTACTTAGGAGTCTTGTTGAGTTCCAGGGGCAATGGTCTGGCAGAAGCAATGGTCTGGCAGAAGCAATGGTCTGGCAGAAGCAATGGTCTGGCAGAAGCAATGGTGTGGCAGAAGCAATGGTCTGGCAGAAGCAATGGTCTGGCAGAAGCAATGGTGTGGCAGAAGCAATGGTGTGGCAGAAGCAATGGTCTGGCAGAAGCAATGGTCTGGCAGAAGCAATGGTCTGGCAGAAGCAATGGTCTGGCAGAAGCAATGGTCTGGCAGGGGCCCAGGAGGCAGTGTCCCAGGATTTCCTGGCTTTTAATGTATGAGATGGTCATGAGCTCTCAGAAGCACACTTTTTTGTTTTGCAGAAACTGGTTGGATTTTCTCCCAATGCTTGGAAACGTTTCAGGTCTCAACACTGTTCTAATTCCTGATAGCAATAATAAATTCCTTTGTCATTCCCATTCACTGTCATCCTATCTTAACTTGACAACATTTGAATACAAGATTAAGCCAAAATCAGTGTCAGAGAAATGTTAAATTACATGAAGAAGTTGGTATTTGTATAAAATTTGCATATAAATTGAAACTGCTGAATTTGAGAAGCTCACTACATTTATCAGCTTTGAGAATTTTGTTTTCTTTAGTTCCATTTCTACCTAAATACACATCATCACTCCACTGTCAGACCTACACAAACAAACAGCTGAGATTCCATTTCCAAACCAACTCATCCAATTAATGCAGACACTGATTGTTAACATTCCTGACCAAACATGCTGAAGATTTAGTTAACCTTATGAATGCTAAACAACTTTTTTTACCATGAAATTGTCAAAAGTTCTTAGTTCTAAACTGCAGCAACCATCTTTTTAATCAGCATGCATGCAAATGAGTCCAAATATGGGTCATTTTTTTAAAGACTTCTAAATCAGTCTGTCTGATTGGCTCATTACAGGACACAACGTGAGATAGCCCTCTGAGTAACCAATCAAAATAGTGCTTCTATATCTGTGTAAACCATACCACCATTCTCACAGTATCTCTGATTTGCTCATTTATACAGTACTACATACTTTCAAGTAGAGAAACACAACATTTGGCGTTCAGATGCCGATAAATAAGCACATAGTGTTCAGAGGGCTAAGTTGCAATGACAAGATCATGCAGCCGAAACATGTGGATATCACCCCATCATAGACCTGTACTCAGCTCTACTTGTGCACTGCACAGCACAAATCATCGGACACTTACCAAACACAATGACCCTATCACAACCAAAATTGCTGAGCTGAGACAAGATAATAAACTAAGTCCCAGAAGATGCAATTGATGTCATCGTACGAACACACATATAGGCATAAAATCACTTGCCATCCCCGGTCATGGGATTAGGGCCCAGTGGGCCCAGGTTCGAATCCCACCCAAGATTTCCATTCTTCTTTACCGTCTATCCATTCACCCTTTCGCTTCCTCCCTGCTAGAAACGAGAACACTGTTTGGGTTAAAAGACTAGCTATGTCTGATCAAGCTGGACTCTGTGTTATATATTTTTATGTTATTTTACATGACCTTTGACCTCTGGTCAATGTCATAAAATATGGTGGTCGTATCTTCATACAACCTATAAAATGTATTTTCTATTTTAAAAAATTGTGCAAATTAGCTCATCTAATATATGCACTGGCAACATTTGTGCATGGAAGTCTAACTATAAGCATTCACTTAGTGGGGTACCTTATCTGCAATAACCCCAAAAATGCATCTGTTTACATAAATTATGCAAATTAGTTGTAACATATTTTGCCCTAAAAATCTAATCAAGTCAAGAACTTCTTGCTCATGCACCCATCAAGTTTCTTCACTCTAGTCCATTCAAAATTCAAAGGCTGGTATTCTGAAATGGAGTCTAACTTTAGACCTGGGTTTAAACCAGGGTTAGTCCTACAAGAGTGGACCTATTTATCCTTCCAAGATACTCTTAAAGACACTATCAGTGATCCACCCAAAAGTTGGGGAAAAAATTAATTTGCAGAACTAGCTTAAATGTGTACGTTAAGCCTGTAGGACTCTCATAATGTATACTTTCTAAATGAAAAATTGACAGAAACAGAAGAAAACAGCAGTTTACAAAGATATTAATCTCCATTCAATTACGTGTTGTAGTAAGTGTCCGTACGGAGAGTAATGACTAAAGTATTCAATTTTGTCGTTATTAGGTTGTATTTGGCCCTATCATTTGCAGGGTATGTTAGGATACCTATACTATTACAAAAAGGCAAAAATCTGATTTTTGATAATTTTTTCGATTTTCTGATTTAGCAAACCACTGATAGTGCCTTTAAAATCGTTCTGTAACAGGTGAGAAAAATGCCTTGTTTCAGGCCCATCCATGAGGAATTTTCTCACCCATTGCATTTAACTTCACAGTATTTTGAAAGGAAAAAAGGTCCACTCATGTAGGACTAACCCTGGTTTAAACCTGTGTGTAAAGTTACACTCCCCTTAAAAATACCAGCCCAGATGATTGGTCTCCCAAAATTCCTGAAAAATAGCACCACAACCCAATCCACATTTCAAATCTTCCCTGACATGCCCCATTTTGGATTACAGGAGGCACTCTGGCAGTAATGTTATTGTATCAACACTACATCTTTGACATTGTGATCTACAACACCCAAAAGAAATCTACACACCTGGTTCAACTGACAGTTCCTTTAGAACAAAACATTAACAAGGCACATGAACGCAAAAATATGATCTCATTTCTGACATTTCCGACAATGGCTACACTTGCATTTTTTCATTATAAGATGCTAAGGTGAATAACAGACACAAGAGGTATGACAGATTATGGACTAATATGGGCAACAAAGTACTATAAAAGTAACCCACAAATGACCAATCAGCAGTTTACAGTAGTCTCATTCACAGTACTTGGTTCCAAAGGGCACGTGTACTGCGAATACTCCCCCAACAAGTTTAGAGGAGTTCGTTACAAGCTCGTCGCTTATTGGTTGAAATTTTCTCAAGATCTTGAGACAAAAAACATTGACTGATCGGTAGAGCATATTTCAAAATCCTAGATTGTACTGAAAACGGGCTGAAAACATTGTAAGAAATTCTTTCAAATGTTGTTTATGCTGTAGTATTGCATTTTAGTAAGTTTTCTTTAAGCCCTGCCTTGAATCTTGATGAATGAACTGCACGTTGTTAACAATCAGCCAACTAATTGGCGATCGACCTGAAACAAAATTCACCAGACTTGTTGTGGTGAGTGTTAGCAGTATACGTTTTGCAGGACACCTCTGGGACTGAGACCATGGCTTGAAAAAGTGGGGAATTTGGGAAGCTCCTTCCCAGGAAAGTTGGCCATTTGGAGGGAAACTTGGCCATATGGAGGGAAATTTATACATAAGAGCGGGAAATCTGTGAGAAATGCGACTATATTCCCAGGAAATTTACATTTTTTCAAACCCTGACTAAGACTAAGGTTTACAGCAGCCTATAATAGAGGCAAAGGTCTCTCTGCTACATCACAATGTGGAAAGCAAATGCTGATTACGTACATGGCTTTAGAGCTGGAAGCCAATGTTGCTGATTTCTATAACTTTTACTTTCTGAGAGACACTTCCAGGTGTGCCCTGCAGTGTGGAGGAAGGTCCTGCCTGAGTGGAGCAGGTTTTTGAGACTGGTTGGATGAGTGCATACATTGGCATGATCACACTGGAGCAAGTAGCTAGACTGATTATTACATATGGCTGAGGAAGCATCCTCTTCCATGGGGACACTGTACTTCTTTTTTCTGTGGAGGGCAGAGTGAAATTTTTGGGCAAAGAATTCAAAATTTGAGATGTTTTTCAACCAATTTTGGTCCAAAATTAGGGGGGAAACTGGAGGGGGCAAGAAAAAAATAATGGGACAAGAAAAAAGTTAAGGGGAAACAAGAAAAAAATAAGGGGGGGGAAGAAAAAATATAGGGGCCCGGTGTAAGGGGCACATATTAAAGGTGCAACGAGAGATTTCACATATTTTTTGAAAGTTTGAAAGTACTGATTTTTGCCCTAATGTAAGGCTTTCCATAAAAAATAACCCCCTCTGAAGGAATTAAGCTGAGAAATGTTTCTTTGGTACAAAAGTTGTAAAATTTCTAATTTCGTATAGGCATAGTAGTACAGCCATATGGTACAAGTTGTAGTCCATTCTGATCCCACTTTGAATCAATATGAACACCAACCAACACCACTGTATGGACAGTATGTAATAGATAGCAGTGCAAACACACCATTAACTTAAGGCTAGCGTCCCGTTGTCATTGTGAGTCACTCCATACGGCCTAGACCTCACTTTAATCTATCACTACTGCTAAGCAATATAAGCACCAAACATCACCGTATCATAATAAATTGCCACTGATCTTCCGTTTGAAAATCATGTAAAGAAGACTAACTACGGGGATATAGTTAATGTTGTAAAATCTTACGCGCTCGATCATTTCAAATTAGGGTGTTTCTCTATTTTGTAAGCTAGTTTGCAAATGCTTTCAAATACCCAGCACAATCTTTAAGGAGGTAGAAAAAAGTTCACCTCTTTCCTTCTTTTTCCTTTCCTTCCCCCTCCCTTTCCTCTCTCCCTTCTTGCTTTCTCACTCCCTCCCCTTCCTTCCCTTCTCTCCTTCGCTCTCTCCCCTGTATCCCTCCCTCATTTCCACTCACGCTTTTCTCCTCTCTCTTCAAGAACAATATTTGCACTTGATATAATTTTCAATAGATTTACAAGCTGCATTAATCATTCCCAGTAACATACTTCTGAAGGATTATTTTGACTGGCTTTTGGGAAAATGTAAATTACATGTATATGGAGCCCAATTTTTTTTTTATTTTAAACCCGTTTGAATGAATTTCTTGTTTCCTTAATAACTTTATCAGCAGCTTTGAGCTTTCGAAGAAAATGACTTCTGATGACTTATTCCTTGACAACCAGCCACAAGTCCCCCTACTCCTCCCGTTCACCTACCTCCGGCGTGACTCAGTGCACGATTTGATGGTGGCACCATACACTGCGCACACTGGCTTCACTGGCTTAAAGCAATATATATCAACATTTTTTGAAGAGCGCCCCAATTTGTTCAAAATTGGATATTTGCAACAGTACGTTGGTAATTGTCTAGGACTCTATATAACCTGCGAACGAGAATGCTAAAAAATTTTGCGTATTTAGCACAAAATAAGCGATTTTGTATTTAATTGGGATCTCTCCAGATTGGAAGGCTACGTTTTATGTCCCTCCATGATGAAATAGTGCCCCATCGATAAAATAACCTCAACTTTGCTTGCCTGAACGATAAAACAACTATGGATGAGCGTCAGACACTACATGGCGCTATTTCCCGGCCTCTTTGCATTGGAAGGCCTTTTTCAGCAAGGCCGTTCTGTATTTTATCAGGGTATCCCCCCATAAGAATTATTCTAGTAGAAACTTCCTTCGTTTGTGACACAGACATTTTCGAGCTTACCATTCACAGGCATATAGTTTACTAGCCATTTTTTACCAATGCCATCGTTAAAAATCTCCAATTTTGTGAAAATTGGGGGCGCTCTTCAAAAAAATTTGGCTAATATTGCTTTCAAGCGACAGCAATTTTTACACACGTGAAACAAAGACGGCATATATCTTGACGCATGCATAAAAGCTGCTCAAGGTTACTGACATCACTGCACAAACGTAGCGAAATGGACTATACACAGGATCCCTGCAACCATAACTTGGTTTGAATTAAAAATGTTTTTTTTTTTAATTTTTCTTTTTTTTTGAAAGAGTTTTTCTAAAAAATGAAAAAAAATCACAGCGGAAATGAACTTAAGTGTCTGCTTATCTGGTGTTATTAGTTGAAACTCACATCGCATGAAATTAATACTCCCAGCTTGAATGTTTGTAACAGGTGAAATTTAGACATTTTGTCCAGTTGTTGATTCATAATATTTTGAAAGGACTGGTAATTTCACTTGGGTAGAGTATACCAGTAACCTCAATCATGGTATTTTTGTGGGCATGTATGATAAAACAAGACAAGGCACATCTCTCCACGCTTCACAAGCTCAATCTTGAAAAAGACACTTCGGCTGACGGTTAAAAATGTTGACGACAATATTATACCTTTGAGAACCTGTATTAAATCTTATCATAATGTCTAAACATTTTAAACTTTGAAAAAAAAAGACTGATCTGTCAGTGGCTTCAAACCATCACCATTACTTATGACCGGTACAGATAGCGAACGGAACTAGAAATATCATCTTTATTCTTCCAGTTCATATTTGTCTCCATCTCTTTACTCTTAAAAAAATCCCTCTAGTGAAATGGTTTTTAAATACAAACCTCAAGGCTGTGTGCAAGTATCACAAAATGAATAGAGAATGTGAAGTTTTGCACTCTTTGTCAAGGTCATAACGTCATTCAAATAAGAGTGCTTACAACAGAAAGTTCACATTTGAGATATGAATTGATGGGCATAGCTTACAGTCTACAGTTTCTCTTTGATGCGATTACTTCGGATTGTGCTAAACAAAGTGGGGGGTACATGTAAGGATTGCGACCTCAAGTTGTAGAGCCAAGCGCTTTGAGCCCACTAAGTAGTTCCTTCATAGTTGTTTATTTTTGAAATGCGTTCTTGTTGTGATTTGACAAGTCAGGTTATCTTAGATATCAATTACTTTGCTCCGCTGGAGGCGGGAGGATGGTTTGTGGATGAGATCTCATTGTCTCTGTTTTAATTGAGATGTCCAGAAGATGTTGATATCGGTTCTGTTATGCTGTGACTCAAATGGAATGGTGAATTAGAGCAAAGTGGTGCCAAATGAAGTGCATGTGCCTAAAGAAATGAAAAACATTTGGGGCTGAAGTTTTGAAGTAGCAATATTATCTGTAACTAGAACTTAAGGCGCGGTAATTGCCTAACACGAGTCATTTTAAGGTGGATGCTATTTGTGTTGTTATTTTGCCAGGAGAAGAATTCAATGACTTGTTTATAATGGTAGCTGAGCTCAGTGGTTGACTGTTGAGTGCAGTTAAACGAGAGATTTCACAATCAGGTTGCCCCTAAAACGAAAGTACTGATTTTTGCCCTGAATGTAAAGCTTTCCATCAAAAATATCCCATATCCCCATCTGAAAGATGCAGCTGAGAAAGGTTTCTTTGGTACAAAAAGTGTGAAATTTCAAATTTCCGTATGGAGAAATATGACCATCAGCCTTATGTTTACAATTTAAATATAACATATCAAAATCACCTGTTTTCCTCTTCTTTTAAGACATTTCTGAGCCAATACAAGTTAGAAATGTCTTGATGTCTAAGCTATATGAAATTACTATTATGGACCCGAATGTTTGAGTGCCTCAAAATCTCATCGTTGCACTGTTAAAGCAATAAGGGCACATTTTATAAGACACATGCCCTAAATTTTTTTTCAATGTTGAGATTATGATACAGTACACGGTCGCTCACAAATCTTTTTTACATAGACATACAGACACACCGACAGACAAGAATGCAGGTATACTTGTTTGAGTTTTCTTTTGCTAAAATTAGACACACATTTAGCAAAATAAGACAACCAATAAGTTATGAACAGAATAAAGCAATAATAAGAAATGCAGTCACATACCATTCTCCTCAATTAAGCACAGACAACAAGTGATTACCAGTCTCTTCCAGAACAAACTTCATGCAAGAGGAAAAAAAGCCGAGATTTTACAAATGCATCTGATTGTGTGCCTAAAACTTTATGCGATTACTATTTGTTTGCCTTTTTTCGATACTGGATCATTTTGAATACCAGTTTGGACAAACTTTTTTTTTAAGAAACCATGATGAAAACAAAAGTGCCCCTTGTAAACACGAGATTTCTGAAGAGAGGCCATTTCTTGATGAAGGCAGTCCCTGCTATGAGCTTGGTTATCGTGTCACGTTGGGCAGAACAAAAACTTTCTGACAATGCTTCATTTATATAAGATCCCTAACTTTAAACCTGAAAGTGAGGACAAAAAAAACATCCTCCATATGTAATGATCTAAGATTCAACTATCATTTTAATTAACCCACATTACTTAGATCTCAACTCAACAAAAAAGCTTGATTCTCATTCTAATAGAAGCATGGGTAGCCGATGAAGTTCATATCTCATCAAAAAGGGAAGGGTTGGCTTCCCAATGGCTGCCACTTGTATTTCCCCTTCCCCCCATTTTGTAAAATCCCTAGTGAAATCCTACTAAGTTTCTTGGTCCATCTAGATCAGGGGTTCTCAACAGATGGCCCAATCCACATTGTCCCACTCAGCTTCAGCCCTTTCGTGTTCTTAGTATACCAAGGGTGTTTTGAATTAATTCCATAATGCATTGCAATGCTCCGATTACGAGTGGTCATAAACACATGTCAGTCCTTAGGGAAAAAGTGTTTAAGCTTAAGGACCCAAGATATTTCAGATCATGCTACAATCCCTAAGTATATACTAGTCACCTGTGGGCTCAAATGAGTGTAAAATCAAAGATTTCATGTGTTAAGAATATGATTTGTGGGATCACAAATACCATATTGAGGTGAAACTTTCCCCAAAACTGGTGCATTGTGGGATTGACCCAAACACCCTCTGGGTAATACAGAAGACACAGGAATTAGAGGATTGGAATGTGCAGTCACACTGACTCGAGACCTCAATAACCCTGATCTTCCCTTCACTCACTCACGAATTCACAGTTCAATTTTGTGGTCCTCCCCCCATATTTTAATTTAAACAATAAAACAAAACCAAAATTCCTTTAATTTTTTTCATAATAAACGAAGCATCAAGGATGCTGTGGCTTACTCCAGATTGTGTTTTGATTGTACAAATGACTGAAAACCACTTATAGGTAGGCCTACAGGCAACAAATGGCATGCTAATTATAATTCACTCATATCCTAACGTCCCTAACTGCATTTTTCACTTTTCGAAATCACGGAGCCGACCCGTCTTGTTTTTAGGGAGAAATTTGCCCCTATATCTAACAAATAAAGCTAACAAACCGTTTTTGCGGTGATCGTCATGTATGTATCTTTTCCGAAAAGGATGTTAGGGATATAGGCCTATAGCAGTGAAATTTGTCATTGTTACAGGCCAACAAAAACAATCAAGTTTGTTTTTCCAGTAGTAAAACCTAAATGTAATGCACTTTTCATTTTAATTTCAAAAAAAATAAATTGAAAAGGGTTTCCCCAGAACTTGCTCACACCAAATTGGCTAAATGGTCAAGTCAAGAACCAGTGCAATCAACTTGATTGTCCAATTCTTAGTTTATAAAACAAAAAAATTGATTTTGGATCACTTGGAATCTTAATCATTTTTCTGTTTTTTGTCTAAAAATGCAAATCTCACACTCATTACATCAAAAGAAAAAAACACAAATATGGTAAATGGCCTCCCAAATTAATGTATGGTGGCCAACTACTGGCAACAAACTTGAATCCCCTGCTGAAGCGACTACTCCATTCACCAAAACCCATCACCCACCCAGTGGAATCCTGTATCAATCAATTACCTGACTACCCCCCACCCCTCAACCAAACACTCCACCACAGCATTGAATACTGACTTTTTCCTTGTGTCAACCACTGAATTTCATACGTCCACAACCGTCGGCAGCACACCGCTGACAGGGGGGAGAAGGACGGGAGAAGGGGAGACTAATTAATATAGTGTAAAAAAACGGATAATTAATTTAGCACAATTGTAGTTGCTATAAGTGGGGGGGTAGGGTATGGAAAAAGGGGGGGGAAACGCGGTACATGGGTACAGAGTTGCGACACCAACAAAGGGTAGGAATTTCGAATAGGAGTCTTGAGGAAAATAAAGCGATGAACACTTAGTAATGTGGTACCCATTAAGGACACATTAATCTAGGAGAATTGAGTAACAGAAATTACTTCATACACATTAACTGCTGTTTTCTCAACTTTATTACAACTTTGAAGAAAAATAACTTTCTTTCCATTTGACATCTTCCCCTATTTTCAATTCACAGAATTGCAGAAGCAAATCTACATCCTCACGGTCAGAATGGTCAGAGTTAATTAAACCCTGATCTATTTTATAGCTAAATTCATAGTTTTTATATGCATTCCCTCTTCCTTTCAGCCACCAATTACTACCAATCACCATTTTTTTAGGAAATCTTTCCCACCTGTCAACCACAGATTCATAAAAAGTATTATTCATGAGCCTGTCAAACTGAAGTACGTATAAAATTTTGGTCAGTACAGAATCTCCTGCAACTTTTGGTCTTTGTTTTTTTTTCTTAATTTTGGCTTTCTTAACAACCTGTACCTGGGGTGGGGGGGGTAAAATTTGATTCAGCCCCAAAAATGTAGAATTGCTTTGTGACATTGAAAGGTAGGGTCCTGAACATGAAATGGTTCTAAAATGATAGTCACTGGAACCTGAAAAAGAGCCTTAAAATGAGGGACTTTAGCGGTACATAACGCATACTTCCTCCCATGTAGAACCCTACTTCCTCCCAAGTGAGAACCCCCTCCCACCTGTACATTTAATTGTTTTTGCTGTCATACCCACATTTTTATTTGTATCTACCCATTTTTTACCAGTAACCTTAATTTCCAATTCACCACACACACAAACACATGAAATGACACACACAAATGCCACATCGTAGCACCAAACACTAGTTCTAAAAATGATGAAGTGGCATTCAAAGAGAAAAGAATAATATTTTAGTTGTCATGACAAGAAACTTTCTAACTTTAAGAGATAACATACCCCATTTGTGACAAAAATGCATATGTTATTAACTACCTGTACTACTAGTGTAAAAATTACAATGGCATGCTATATATATGAAAAGAACTGGGTGTGACAGGTTCTGAGTGACCCTGGCTATCTAACCAAAACAAACAGCCAAGGCCAACACCATTACACTTGACAGTTACTGGACCTGATGTCTCAAAAATGGTTTCCCTGTTTTTGGTAAGACCCTACTAACAATACATGCAAAGAGTCACCAGAGACAACTACAGGACCAAGAGTATTGACTAGTCTAACAAGAAATGTGTTCCAAAGTGTACAAGTGTAACACTTTCTGTGCGTTTCGTGATAGTTATGCCCTGTTTCTTGCGTGTTAATGTATTCCAAGGGGGTGAGTGTTTTTTGGGCCCTTATATACCTTTTGTCTTGCCTCCTCCATATCACGGTTTTGTTTTATTCCTGTTTCGTAATTGGAAATAAAGTTGATGAACTATTGATCTATCACCCAGCCGCTGTTATAGACGTACTTCGTAAGCCAAAAAGTCCCAATTTTTAATTTTGGCACTGTCATGATCCACAATCTTGTCAATTTCACTGGAGAGCCTCAATTAAAGGGCTTTCTCACCAAAGACAACCCTTTTTCATTAATCGGGCATATATGCAGCAGGGGTGCAGGGGGTGTGTTGCACCCACCATACCCCAAAAAAAAAAATCCCCAACGAGGCAAAAGTCCACTTTTGACTATTTTTGATAATGTCCAAATTTAGAGCAATTTTTGACAAGTCCCTTTTTTGACGAGATGTTCAAAAATTCCAACAGGTGGTTCTCGAACAAAACACAAAGGTCCCCCGCCCGTCTCGATAGTAAATGGAGGGAAATATAATTTTTAAGATTCACGGGAGAATTGTGATTGAAAAGATGTTTCTCAAACCACTGAGGCTGGTGCAATAGCAAATTGCAATTTGACGGGATCAAATTTGACTACCTTGACCATAACAACTACTTGTGTAGTTAATTTGACCTTAGATGGACCCACTTGACCTTGGAAATGACCTTCACAATTTTCGGTTTAAAAATGTTGACCCACATCCACAAAGTTTCATGACCTACCACATGTTAGGTGTAGTTACCTTGAATTAACCCCACGACCTTGAAAGCCTTCAAAATTTTCGGCAATTAATGCCTACTACACCCATCAGTTTGTCATGACCCATACTCCCATGTGTTGGATTTGACCTGATTGACCCACATACCTTGGAAAATGACCTTCAAATTTTTTTTGGGCACTGAAAGCTGACCACACCCACCACGTTTCATCATCCTACCACCTACTTAGTGGTTTGACCTTGAATGACCACCACATGACCTTGAAATACCTTCATTTTTGTTTTGCAGTGATGCTGACTACACCCACCAGTTTCATCATCCTACCACATTTACCAAGGGTTTTATAGCAATTTTATCCCATTGAACTTGAATGACTCCGCATAAAACCTTGAAATGACTTACATTTTTGCACTGAAAGTTGACCAACCCCCAAGATTCATCATCCCTACCACAATTGACAAGGGCTATGCAAATTTAATTCCATTTGACCTTGATGACCGCCCCCCCCATTCAAAACCTTGAAAGACCTTCAATTTTTTCGGCACTGATTGTTCACCACACCCACCGAGTTCATCATCCCTGCCAAAATTGCCCATGCTTATAGCAATTTAAATCCCTTTTGACCAATTGGACCCTATTTTTGACCATATTTACCTTGACCCATGCCACATGACCCATCTCTGAACTCATCCTGCGCCTACTTGAGCGGAACATCTATGGTTTTTTGTGCGAAGTGACACCCATACTTGGCTTAGATAAAAAGATATCGTTTTTACAGGTTTGTAGCAATTTAACCCAATTTTTGACCATATTGTGACCTTTGACCCTGACACATGACGCCACTTCAGATCCAGGCCACGCGTACTTGATACATCTATGTTGCGAATTTGGACACCCACACTTGCTTAGATCCAAAGATATCGCGTGGGACCCACACCAACACACACGCCCACACGAAGAGCATTCCTATAGTCCCCCTTCGCCAACCGAAGTTGGCGGGGGACCAACAATCAATTTTTAGGGGTTAGTCTGCCCTTTACCAAAAAGTCCCACACCTGCCAAACAATCCTGCATATGGCCCCTGGCATCAAGCCACTCACCAAAAGACCCTTAGTTTTGATTGCTGGCGCAGATCCTGAGAGCCCATTTCAATAGTTGAGAGTTGGGTTGGGCTAATGTTGTGATGTCATCAGACAGAGAGTGGTGGGGAGGGAATGGTGATGGAATCAAGGAAGTAGTGGTGGAAAGGGTGTAATAGGAATATTGGTAGGAGGGCTAAGTATTATCCCCCCCCTTTTTTGACGGGGGAGAGGGGGGGGGTGAACGCCGAGAGTCCCCCCGCCCCCCCCAAGCAAAACTTAGACCCTGTCCTAGATGTCAGATTCATAGTATTTAGTTGGCCCATAAAGCATCTAAGTTTTTGGCAGCCAACCAACTTTGTACTTGCTGACTTAATATGTCACCAAGAATACCAGCAAAAAGATGGAGATTAGTTGCCAAGTGATGAAAGCTGGAGACTTTTATAGCGCTGCATTGCTGATAAAATTCCTTCTACATACGGGCCATGCCAATTCTCACGAATCATTAATGATCCGCTCAAAATTGTAGCCAGTGAAGTTGTTTGAGTCGTTGCCAAAACCATGTCACTTACTTGTGTTTATCACTTCCATCTAGCATTTCGGTCCTCGGCTTATTCTCCCGCAGTTGACAATATTTCCTATCAGTGCGTTGCGTTAGTACATTCTGTAACAGGGGCGGCATGTAATGCAATTGCAACTGCAATCCAGCCGTGATGGAAGCGACGATTTAATTTGTCAATGACTTGGCCCGCCGTTTCTTTCACCCTTTGTAGACACTTCAAGACAACTGCATAATTAGGTCACAAAGTGGCTCATAAGGTGAAATTAATGTACTTTCGACAACATATTCCGGTGGTCACATGAAGAATGTACACCCCAGCATTTGGGTGTTGGGGGACTATCTCCCAGGAGGGATGGACACGACCTGCTGGTTTGGGCATTTTTGGATTTCCAAATGGTAAACACTCATGGAATCTTACATTAGATTTTCCTACGGCAGGTTGGCCCCAGTACATAAAAATTACCTCAAACTTTCGTCAATAAATCTTGTATAGGTTGTGATATTTTGAAATTGATTTTTGACTTCAAAATCCATCAGATTACGGATTATCCCACTGCAAAAACCGTGTAATTTCCAATAACGGTCATTTAGATTTAAATATTCATGACCAGATAGACTTTAGTCGAGTCTCCATCCAAGAGCATAAGAATGCACTCTACCGTCAAGTTTTTGAAACAGACTAAGGGTCGCGTCGGATGTTAATGCCGATTTAAATTCACTGTTGCTGTTAGGATGGCATGTCCTACCCCCTGTCTATCTCCTAAATCAAAATTGAGGTTTTGAAACATATGGCATTTGAAACAACATATCTCATCTAGAAAAAGATATGGCCAAATGTTGATTTTTTTGTACAGTGTGGACACACAGCCATCCACACATCCATCCAGACAGATTGACATCGCCATTTCATACGACAGATTTTGCTGCGCAATCCATCCAAAAATTACATTCCATCAACATGAGTCTAATTTGTGTTTGGTGGACGGATATTGTCTGGTTCAAGTGTATTAACTCCTATCAATGCATTGAATGCACCAATATTAATTTTAAACAGTACTCTAAAAATCATGAATGGTTTGAAATATTGGTGCAATACTTTACAAACATGATTTTTGGTCAATGTCATTCAATCAATATGAGAACTAGATGACTAAATCAGACCATCCCCTTTAATCAGCACATGAACATCTCCCCACTCTTACACTCCACCCTCTTTATCGCTCTCTCTCTCTCTCTCTTCTCCATCTTTAGTTTTAGCTTGTCCCTTCCCATCTTATAAAAAAGCATAACAAAAATACATCACAGTCCTGTTTGTGAATGATAGGCCTCATATGACCTTTGACCTTGATATGTGACTTTTAAACCTCAAATAAGAGTTTCTGTGTAATATCCATAAACCAAGTTTGGTTCCGATTGAACTTCACCTTTTCAGTTGAGGTCAATTTTACATTTTTAGCTGTTTTTTAATCTTGTATATTTTTTGACCTTGGTATATGAGCTTTGACCTTGTTATGTGACCTTTGACCTTGATATGATGTCCTTTTGCCCTCATCAACAAATGATGAATCCATTGTTGCACCTATAATCCAAGTTTGTTCCATTGAATTCAAACTTTTCAATTGAGGTCAATTTTACCATTTAGGTGTTTTTACATCTTACAACCTTGATCACATGACCTTTGAACATTGAGCTTGACCTTTGACCCCTCAACAAATAGGGGATCCTGTTGCACCTTGACTCAAGTTTGGTGAAATCCATTGACATATCTAGTATTACCGGCATATGTTACCTCTTCCAACGAACAACAATATCAACAGACACTGACTACAACAGACAAAACACATCATCAACAGAACATTTAACAGTGGACCAAGTGATGTGTCTGCTGCTAGGCAGGCAAGACAAAAAAACCAAGTTTCCTGTGTTTCATAGATGATTATTTTGGAGTAAAGGAAAGGCTACTATTGAGATATGAGTATCCTCACCACATTTTAATGGTTTGGGTCTTTTACATTCTCTCTCTATAAAACTAATGCTCTGTCCGGAGTGTTTCTAAGGGTTCTCTGTAGTAACTGTTCCTCATTGAGAGATATAACACCACTTAAAGAAAAGAAGATTAAACATCATACATAAGTAATTTAGTTCATCATTAATACCGGGATCAAAATTCATTAACCGAGATCAAAACATCACACCAATGCACACCTGCCTTTTACAACCAGTATTGGTCTCATTGAATACTGCTGTAATAAGAAAGGTAATTACATTTCAAGCACATTTACTCATGCCCATAAGGAATCACACCACTAAATAACCCATAACTCGGTCCAAAAGTGACCTCTCACCAAACGTCGATTTTCTCAGCTATAAGCGACTGGTTACTTCCAAACTTTTTTTTTTGGAAGATTACACCATACCCTCTTCAACAACATGAAAAGTCATATGATTAAGGCTGATTTTTTTAGCTACAGAGCATCGAAAGATTTGCATGGTTTCAAAACGTTCACACCTAGTTGAGTGTTACTAGAAACTAAATTGCAGTTTCCCCAAACCATCAGAAATTATTCCCAAAATACATGTCGCGTTCTCGCACCGCTAAATCCCCCTGGCGGGAGCGTTAACAAAGTTTTAAATACAGCTGCAAATACCCCCCTTAAAACCCAAAAATCCCCTTAAACCTCAACCCCCCCTTAACCCTGGCCACCCCCCTTAAACAACTCGTGCAACCCACCTTAAAACACAACAGCCCCCTTAAGCCCAGAGAACCCCCCTTAATAAACCCGAAAACCCCTTTAAACCCGGCCCACCCCTTTAAACCCGGACACCCACCTAAACCCAACAATCCCCCTTAATCCCAGACACCCCCCCTAAACCCGGACAACCCATGTGTAACGTCCGCGCATGCATACGCACAGGCGCGCATACGTGCATGCGCTGTGCAACGCGCTGCGCATGTATACGCGTTTTATGTGCCACAAAACCCTTAAACCCCAAACAACCCTTAAACAACCCAAAAATCCCCTTAAACCCCCAACAATCCCCTTAAAACCTGGGCAACCCCCCTAAACTGGTTCAACCCACCTTTAAAAAAAACCCACAACAAAACCCCCCCTTAGATCCCCCGACAACCCCCCCCCCTTAAACCCGGACACCCACCTTTAACCCCACATCCCCCTTAGTCCAGACACCCCCTTAAACCATACAACCCATGTGCAACTCCGCAGCATGCATACGCACCTGCGCGCATACGTGCATGCGTGCACGTCTGCGCAATGTAACGCGTATTAATTTGCCACAACCCCTGAAAAACCAAAAACCCTCTAAACCCAAAATCCCTTAAACCCAACAATCCCATTAAAAACCTGGCAACCCCCTTAACTTGTGCAACCACTTAAAAAACCACAACAAGCCCCCGTAAGCCAGACAACTCTCCCCCCCCCCTTAAACCCGACCCAACCCCCATTAAACCCCAACAATCCACCTTAAGTCATTCCAGACACCCCTTAACCCAGACAACCCTTTAAACCCACAAAACCCACCTTAAACCCCAACATCCCCCTTAAACCCACAACCCCCCTTAAGCTGGACAACCCCTTAACCCGGGAGACAACCCCCCCCCCCCCCCCCCCCCCCCTTAAACCTGGTCAACCCCCCTTAAACTTGTGCACCCCACCTTAAACCACACAAGCCCCTGAACCCAGACAACCCCCCCTTAAACCCGGACAACCCCCCCTTTAAAACCCGGACCCCCCCTTAACCACCATCCCCCTTAAACCCACAACCCCCCTTAAGCTGGTACACCCCCCTTAAACCCAGACAACCCCCCTTAAACCTGACAACCCCCCTTAAACTCTGGCAAACCAGCCTTAAACCACAACAAGCCCCTTACGCCCAGAGCAACCCCTTAAAAACCCCACATCCCCCTTAAACCCAACAACCCCCTTTAAGCTGTAACAACCCCCCTTAAACCCGGACAACCCCCTTTAAAACCCAGCCAACCCACCTTAAACCCCAAGAATTCCCCCTTAAACCCAACAACCCCTTAAAGCTGACACCCCCCTTCACCGACAAGCCCCCTTAAGCCCGGCCAACCCACCTTAAACCTAATCAGTGTGGCCGCAGAGTTACATGATTCCCCACCCTCCGATCAAAAGTTTTCAATCAAATCGGACTTATGGATCTTCATATAGTTTGGTTCACAAGCTTTTTGGGTACAACTATCCCCAATTAACTCATTAATCTTATGCAAATTGGTACCTAATTAGCATATGCCCACGCCCATAATCTAATCAGATGAAGTGCATGGCCAGTCCGATCCACCCCACCCAGTCACATCACCATAACCCCTTACGGGTCTCATGTAATCGCGTTCACAAGATTGTTGGGATAAACATACCTCCAAATTAACTCATTAATTATGCCAAATTATCGTACCTAAGTTAGCATATCCATGCCCATATCTAATCAGATGAAGGCATGGCAGTCCGATCCCACCCACCAAGTCACATCACCATAACCCTTATGGGTCTCAATGTTATCGCTTTCACAAGATTGTTGGGTAAAAATACCCAAATTAACTCATTAATTATTGCAAATTAGGTAACCTAATTTAGCATATGCCCATCGCCCATTAATCTAATCAGATGAAGGGCATGGCATTCCGATCCCTTGTACCCACCAAGTTACAAAGCACCTAACCCTTATGGGTCCATGTTATCATCAACCCGTTCGCAAGATATTTTGTTGGAGACGCCGCCGACGCCCTTGACGGATCGCATAATATCCCCCTTCTGCTTCAGGGCCAGGGGATCCCTTCTGCTTTTTCAAGCCAGGGGGATAAAAATGCACATACAAAATATTTAACCACCCAAATGGTTTGTTCCTAGTTCCACAACATTATGATTAAGTTTCCACATTTCATTTAAAGACACAACCTATCAACATTTTATGACTCTTCATTTAGGCAAGGGCCCATATTTCCCACCCAACACTGTCTCGGCACTGACTTTCTGCTACCCTAGTTTATTTAGTGGTGTGAATTCCTGAAGAGACAGGAAAATTTCTGAAGACACATAGTTCAAATATTGAATGTGTATTCTATCAGTACAGACATTGTATCCAAAATATAAAGACAGAAATGATAAAAACTGCTCTACGGCTCTCCCAGAATGTTTATTATTATTTGCCATCTACTAAAGATAGCACTTTTGTGAAAGAAAAATCTTGTTTCAAGACGTATGGCAGCAGAAGCACTAAAAAAGACCTGTTCTAATCAAATGCATTTTTGTTAAAAAGCTCCACTTTTCTTAATCGTGAAAAAATAAAAGAATTTAAAATTTTTAAAAGATATCCACACCAATTCACATCATTGGGCGGTATTCCAGCAGAAGAGAGAGACCTGAAAATCACCCATTCAGTTCGACAAAGATCATGTCATTGTTATTTCACCCCGACGTGGCGCGTAGGGAAAAGGGGCACCCAAATTATGCAATTTGTAGGAATTTTTGGTGAATATTAAGTACACATTCCTGTACACTTTTCTTCTGTGATTAACTCACTGACGTAAAATTCTAATCAATCACCTCACAGCATAGAAGTGTGTGCAGTACAGGCAACAGTGCAGCCCATGTTTGAAACTGACTTGAAATGTTGATCGGTAGGTTTATTGTAATCTAATTTTACTTATCATTGATTTTTTAATTTTTTAGGTTTTTTCTTTTTTTAACAATTAAATTTGTGGCTCATGCATTTCCATTTTCTTTGCACTGATCATTCGCAATGGTATTGTAGGCGTAGAATGAATGGAAATGGCAATCCACACTATTCTTGGAGACAATGCGCGGGATTCAACATATCCCATAAGTCATACAGGGTAGACCGTGGCGAACAAACGGAGTAGTTTGACGGTCACGGCGCTGTCAGAGGGAGCTCACCAGTCAAGTCATTTTCTGACATTCAGAGTACATGTAGGCAAGGGCCATATGCCGGACGCACAAGACTCGTCTTGGCACAGATGTCGTCTGCTACACCTAGTTGATTTATTGAGTGTGATATCCTTACACATGAAGACACAGTAGTAAAGTGCTGATCCTCCAAAATTCCAACTAGGTCCCAAAAAAGTGATTAATTTTTAGTAAAAGACGGATCCACTTTTGGCTAAATGTGGTAGCCAGCCTTTTGGGCTTCGTACCCAGAATTCCAAAAGCCCTTAAAACCTCCCTTCGTTCGTTCGTTCGTGCAAGTCCCAAAACACAGTGGAAGATCTTCTTTAGCCACTGATAGTTTCATCATCCAGTTGATCAGGCCTGGGATTCCTCTTGGGACTTGTAGACCCCAGTCACTATGAGTGGGCTATGGTTTTGTGGCGCTCCACAATTGCAAGTTTGTTGAAAGTTCTGCTCCAGTCTTGTGAGGCAGTTCTTGTACGACCAACGGCCATGTATCTGAGTCGGTTTAGTTTGAACCCCTGCCTTCCTATCAATCACAGCTTTGACTTTGCTATTGGCCGTCCACAAACTGCTTTTGGTTCAAAGTAGAGGATGAACCATATGCTCCTACCATCTGTCATTGATCCACGATGATCGTATGGATACTGTGACGGCAGTGTCATGGAGTGGGTAGCAAAGTGGATTTCCGTGGATTCTCTGATCCTCAAAGGGGTTGGGGTTGGTGTGGATTGGCTAATCCAGGTTCAATCACATTTCTTGGCGAGCTTGATCGTCGACGTTCCGTGGACCTAATTTACAGGATCTAAAAGGCCACAGAATTGAATATATTTCTACAGGCGTCGCCAAAAGGCACCACTAACAAGTCTCATTGCATCAATTCAGAACGACATCGAACTTGTGTGAATGTACACTGTGACTCCATGCTGGTGCAGCGTATTCAGCATCAACTGTTGCCAAGGCAAACGTATGGATGTATGTAAGGTATCCAAAATATGCACCCCCATCCAGTTCCTGCGGGCCTCTGGAGGTTGACACAGACGGAGCGTCGTGGCTATCGACTGCCATTGGGTTTAGATGTTGAAGTAGGGCTGCGGTCCATTGTGACGCCAAGTATCTTTGGTGATATTGGATCATGTAGAACAGTGTTGTCTCCATCTAGAGTGATGTTAGTTCTCTTTTTGCGCAGAGTCGATTTTCAAGGTGAAACAGAGCTGACGGTCTTGGTCCTGCCTGATTTTCAAGTGCCATCGGTGGAAGAATTTGGTTACAGTGATTAAGGTAGGGTCTTTTCTGGCAAAACAACTTTTCAAGACCAAAATAATTAGCAGCTATTACAAGTGCCGTGTCGTCTGCGAGGAGTACGCGAACAATCTCCCTTTGGCCTATCTGAGACGTAGATGTTGAAGAGAATGGGTTGTCCAGACATACCCTTGTGGGACCCATTCCGAAGTTGCGCTTTCCTAGCTTCTTAACTCCTAGCGTTGCCCATTTGATGTTCCCAGACGAAGATCTGTCTTGGATGATCAGCATAATCGAACTTGACAAGCTTGACACAGGAAATTTTGAGTCAGCTGAGGTCGAGACCTCGATGCCAAGACTGTTCATACACGCGCAGTTTATGTCTATGAAGACTGCTCCCAACTTCTGCTTCTTTTTGAAGGCTGTCTCGATGTTGTTTAACTATCTTTCTATCTGATCTTTGTGTGGATTTTTACCTCTTCGAAATCCCAGCTTGGGTGCGGGTCGATTGCCTCGACCCTATCATTGATCCTGCTGAGTATCAGACGCTCAATGCAGCTTATAATGTGAGCTAGTAGCGAGATGGGTCTGTAACTCGTGGGGTTATTTGCGGTTTTCTTGGGCTTTCAGTGATTGCATTGACCTTTGAAGTCTTCCATCTGGAGGGAATAGTTGACGTTCCATGCAAGTAGAAGAAGATTGGAGCATCGCACAGCTTCGTGTGCCATATTCTTCAAGAATTCGTAGGGATGGTTGTCATTGCCAGGAGCATTTCCCATCTTGAGACTTTTAATTACTTCGGTAATCTCATCGTAGGTGAACGGTTGGAACATGGGGCTTTGACGGGGAGAGTTTGTAGAAGCGTTTAATCTCTGCTTAACAGCAACGAGAGTGGTCTTCGCCTGTGGATTGGGTCGTGTGCCATCTTTCATTGTTGACAATTACTGAAGCGATGGAGTTTTCAGCGACAGGACACTGCTTTATCTGGACAGCTACGATGGGAGAGCTTGTTGATGGTGTTCCAGGCTTGCCCTTGAAGTGGTACAGGTTGTATGGATGTTATCTCCTCCTCCCATCTGATGCATCTCTTTTGGCCAAGCAGATCCATAGCTGGTTGCCCTTTGCTATTCTCTCAGTATCCGCATTGGTATTACAATACACTTTGTATAACTCGTTGCATTCCTGTCCCAACAGGGGTGTAGGGATTCCTTCTTCTGCCTCTTTGAATGGAATTTTAATTTTCAAAATTTTTCTTTTTTTAAAAAAAGAGTAAAATGGTTTTTATAAGATGGGGTTCAATGCTTTTTGTTATCAAAAATGGCTACATTTCCTTAAAAAGTCCACTTTGATCATTTGGGTGCCCCCACCCTTTTTTTTTAAGGCTCCCAATATCCTGACCACCTGTTAAGGAATTTTCACCAATGATGGCATACAAAACTGACTTCTAATAAGATGAAATAGCCATATGCCACTATTGTGGATTATTTACTTCTGTGTCATTATCCGAAAGCCCTAACTGCTCAGAGTAAATTCAAGTTTTTGAAATGCCATTCACTATTCAACACCATCATCAAACCACTTCTAACAGATAAGATACATTTTCAGGTACAATGCACTTCAGCACTAATATGAGAATCTGGTGTTGAATTGAAGGTGACGACTTTTAACAAAGAGCAATTATTAGGATATCCACAGTTTTGTTCTGCATTTTAAAAAAAAATATCAATGGTTTCAGGATGCTGTATCACAGGGCTCTCATTATCTCACTCTTAATCTAAATCTGCTATTTGCATATTTTCATGTTCAAACAATGTTGTTGTTCATGCTGATCACATCTTTCAGGACCACTAATCTCTTACAAGTAAGAACTATTTAAATGTCTGGCT
The DNA here is from genome assembly GCA_023653785.1 of Ophioderma brevispina. Taxonomy (NCBI): domain Eukaryota; kingdom Metazoa; phylum Echinodermata; class Ophiuroidea; order Amphilepidida; family Ophiodermatidae; genus Ophioderma; species Ophioderma brevispina. The sequence goes on from JAMKCH010005047.1 coordinate 50,401, forward strand.
CCCGCACAAACTGAGTACATACACTGTAAATTCCTGACACTGTAAATTCATGAGCTCATGTTTTTTGTGTCATGCACTTTCAGTGCGGCAATTTGTTTCTTTGCCCCCCCCCCCCCCCCCCCGAGTTTTCCTGTCCCCCCTTGGCCCGAAAGAAAAAGGAGGTTATTTGGAGCAAATTTGGCATTTGGGGCAAAAATTCACAACATTTTGGGGGGGAAAATCAGCGATTTGGGGCAAAAATTTTTTTAAAAATCTCCAATATTGAAATATTTCCCCCAGAATTTTCACTTTTGCCTCCTCTAAAAAAATAATTCACTTCCCCCCCCCCCCCCAGAAAAGCGTCTGGCGCCGCCACGGGTCACTTTTAACACCTAAATGCATTAAACAAAAGAAAACTTGCTACTTTTTGTTAAAAAGGTGGACATTTTTCTCAGACTCAGACCCCTACTCCCCATAAAACACTAAAACATTACATTTAAGCCCCATATTCCCAATTTAATTCAGCGCAACATACTATTTAAACTCCATCCACTTATACAGTATTTAACACAGTATAATTTTAAATGTCTGAACACTTTAAATAAAAACGCCAAGGGCATTTAGAGGAGGTTCTTTAACACAGGTTCAAGTTTGAGCACATTTTATTACGCTATTTAGGGAAAATGGTTTTAAACAGTTTTAAGTGTTCAGTTAAAATTCATATTGCTGATTTAAATTTGGAAGTTAATGGTGCTGAAATTTGATACTTTTTAGTGTTTGTTAAGGGAGCAGTTGTCTAAAAAATGCCCATCTCAAACAAAACATGGTTATTATTCCTTTTTTCATTTGTTCTTTGGAATGGATATGAGTTGTTTAACTAAAAAGGACTACAAAGCCTCAACGCATTACAGTGTACTGTGGATATGTTGTACGATACAAAAACCATTTAACACAACTGTTCGTTCTTCTGTCAATTTCTCAGTTGGGAAAAAATAACTTATAACAGATGTTCTTCGTGATGAGAAGAAAGGAGGAACGGCGTCGGCTGGAGCGTAGACTTTCACAGACTGGGCTCACAGTATTCAAAGAGGCTACAAGGTCAGTGCTCTAAATACAACTCTCTACTTCTAAAGCCAAGACAGAATATCATAGCAACCATATTACTACATGTGATCAAAGGGACCTTTTCAGGTCTCAGTAAGTTAAACTTCTCCAGGTGGAACAACCTGCCCATGAATGTCCCAAAGATCTTGCTGAAGATTGCAGAATTTCTATAAGGCAGATCAAGAAGCTGCCGTAAACAGTCTACATGATAATACTACTGCCTCTATGTCCGTAGAACTATAAACGAGTCATGCCCAAAGCAACTTCAGCTACTTTTTACAGTTCTGAAGAGAAGGTCTTGAAATCCATCAATCAGCATCGATCACGTCCTGCACCTTAGACCCATTACCAGCTGGCTCTTAAAACATGTCTAAGTGAATCTGTTCCCAGTCATAACAAGGATTGCCCAAAATCTTCCCCAAAAGCTCTAAGCATGCATCTGTCATCCCGTTGCTGAAGAAATCTGCTTTGGACACCAAATCCTCTCAAATTATCACCCTATCTAATCTGCCATTATCGGAAAGGTGATTGAAAGAGGTAGGAGTGAATTCAGTTGCAGACTTACCTCCATCCGATAATGATCTCCATGCTCCGATGTAGTCGGCATACCGGCAATACACAGTTAACTGAGACTGCTATGTTACGGGTGCAGAATAACATCTTGACTACTCTGGACAACAAAAAGAGGCCTGTATAGTGTTACGGACTTCAGTGCCGCCTCGAACCATAGAACACCAACGCTCTAACGTCTAACTGAACGGTATGGGATTAATGGAAAAGCATTAAGTTGGTTTCGTCATACCTAGATGGCAGAACGCAATCTATAATCGTCAGAGGTGCTTCCCACACTATTCAAATCTGTTGTTTACGCTGTTGCCCCAGCTCTACCTGACTTTCCACCCTCGGGGGAGCGTGACGCAGCTCATAAAAAAGATTTGAAACATGCAGTGCAGACAATCAGATCCTGGTTGTAAATCCAACAAGCTGATTTAAAGGACAAGAAAGATGGAGATGTTGTACTTTCGCTCTCATTTTAGCAGTCGGCTAGCAACTCTCAGCCAACTAGATTCATTGCAATGTGTTATACATCCGTCAGCTGAAGCAAGGAACCTTGGTGTCATCTTAGGAGTCATCACTAAGAATGATCATCAGTGATTAAAGCTTATGCAAAGCTGCTTGGCTCTCAATAATGAAAATTGGGCAGTTTCGGACAGTACCTTGATGAGAAATCTAACATCAATTGGTCCACCCCTTTGTTACATCTAGGCGGGATTCCTGCAATTCCTTGCTTTATGGCCTTCCAGAAAGAGAATTGTACAAGGTTCAGCGAGTTCAAAATGCAGCGGCCCATCGTGTCCTGAAAATCCGTCGACGAGACCATATTCACACCAGCTCTCTACCCAACACATTGGCTTTCCAAAAACAAAGGCTGTTTTAAGATTATACTTCTCACTTATAAGCGCCATTCCAAAGCATGTCACCGGCCTATATCTCTGAGCTCATCCAGGCTGATTCAAACCCGAGGAACCTTGCAATAATCTTCTTGCTCCAGTGAGTAAATCACCCCAAAACCTCATCAAACAAAGTTCTATGGTGATAGATCTTTTGCTTACGCAGCAGCAAATTTGTGGAATAAACCCCTAACAGTATCCGCTTAGCTCAGTTCAGCAACTATTTTTCAGACCACGTCTGAAGACATACCTATTTACACAACATTTGGCTCCTGATACGTCCGGTTTCTGATTTTGCAGTCCAATCACAATTATATTCTGTGATTTTTTTCCCCTTTCTTTTTCGTATTCTCTACCTTCATCCAATTTGGTTGCCTAGGCTAGTGTTTTCATCAGTTTAGGTATAGGGTTAGAGGCATCTGTATCCAGGAAAGATCAAGACTTAACGATGTCGCTGTGGGGTACAACAAACAGCATCCTCACAGATGACGATCAGGTGGTATCCCCAATCGTCTTAGTTGGGAGGCAACGGAGGTTGTCTTCTCTTCTATCTGTTGGTACACATATATATATGTTTGAATTACTACTAAATTTCAGTTTTTGAATATTGTTGTAGAATTGATGATATGTTGTTTGAACATTAGAATTTTATCTATTTTGTATGTTGTCGTATTGATAATTTTGTTATATTCTGACTTTTACAATATGAAGCGCCTAGCGGCCTCTGCATTAGGCGCTCATATCAAGATTGCTTATTATTATTATTATTATAATTATAAGAATTCTGACATCCTTCCACTTTTTAAGCTATCCTGAAAAATTTCAAATATTGTGACTCATTTGGGCAGATCCACTGATAGTGTCTTTAATACAAGGACAGAAAGGGACTGCCTTCCACTCAGTGAGAAAAATCAACCTGTTGAACACACCAAACATAAGCAAAGGAGCCGCAACTTTGGCAGGCACCGTGAATGTAGAAAACACATTAGGACGCAAGCGCTCAACCTCCAAATAACATCAATACGCAACAATACTTCCTTGGGTTCAATTATCAAATTGAATCTGTGGACATCAGCCAATGACATTGCTTAAATTTTAACAACTGTTTAAGATTTTAAAAAACTCAATGACAGGATAGTTACCAATGCACGCAGGTGACGACAAACAAGACCTCCCCCCCCCCCATAAAACATGACCTCAAAGCATTCTCTGCAGAAGTTAATAGATTATAAATCTACATTTTAGGAGTGACTGATGCAACCACCAGAGACCCTTAATCAGGGATCATTTGATTTGCTCAATTCCTACTAGCTTGCTAAGTATAATATTACATTGATGTTTTATGTAATGTTTACTTTACTTTTTGAATTTCACATGTCTATGGGTAGTTTCAACTATTTCCTCAAGGATTGCATTTTTTGCTTAATGTGTTATTTGATACACATTATATACACGAATGTATTTTTTCAACATAAATTACCGTAGACACGAGTATAGTGCCACCCTTTTTTAAGCTGAAAATACCTTGAATTTAGGGGTGGGATAAATGCCCGAATCTTGCCCGAAGCCGAGTGGAAATGTCTTGCCTAATCGCCACATACACTGTACAGCCACTTCATTTGGACTCCGAATTTTGAAGACTCAGAAAGAAAGTTGAAAAATGCTGTTTTACGATAGTACGTAGTTTCCACCATCATTCTGAAGTAGATTTAATCTTTGCATATAAACTAACCATGACTATAATGTAACTTTAGTGATTTTTTTTAGCAAAAAACCGGAAAAAACCGGACAAAAATAGTCGCGAAAACTTAACCAATTTGCCATCAGTGGTTTGGCAGTTTGCCATATTTGGTTTGCTGCCAAATGCCCTCTGACCCTAAACAAGGCTGGTTCAAATTCTGCTTTTCGTTCAGAAAACAATCCACCCAAAAAAATATGTTTTAGGAATGAATTTATGACAATGAATAATTTTATGGACATGTTATTATTTTTATACTGAAATATTGGAAAAAGAGGGAAAAAAATATTGTAGAATCACATCAGAGTGAAGTGAAGAAAGGCCTTGAGAGTGTTGACCCAGAAACAGGGTCTTCTGCTGTGTTCTATATCGTTAAATGTATGTTTTCACAAACTTATGGTTCCAGACGTCATTAGGAACATTCTGAGTTGGATTATAAGATTAAATATGGAATTTCGTATTAAGTGTATTGGAAAAAATGAATAATCATTGGAATTCAAGGCTTAAAAGGTTTGTTGTTTGAGAAAGAGAGGTTTCCGAATTGCAGTCAGTGTAGGCCAGTTTTTTGGCATGGGATAATAAACGGTATCTTTAGAATTTTTGAAAAATTCTAAAACTTAGGGTGGGATTATATCGAGCATGGGACTATGCTGGGGTCAGTACGTTTATTTGCTCTACAATAGAATTTCTTATAGGGTATTAGTCTTAATAGTATTGACAAATCAAAGAAGCTATTGCCACTCGTAAATTCCATACTCCATGTGAAAGGCTATCTATATCCTCTACAAAGCGCAGAGATTTTAAATGATGAGACAAAAGGTATTGTAAAGGTGGTGACCCCGATCAAACAATTTTGACCCTCCCTCCCCTTTTACCCCCATCAGGAAGTTCATATTTTCTCTCATTTACGTCCAGTGGAAATATAGAGAGACAGGGGGGACATTTTCCGAGAAAGAAGGGCCCACAATTTTTTTTAACCCGGCTTTTTGCATTTGGAATGTTACCAAGTATGGATCACACCTGAGGGGAATAAGCCAAATCGCATTCTTTCTGTTAATAAGATGATGAATTTTAAAGTTTTAAACTATTTTCTGTCTGGCACGACAGAAATCCACAAAGCATTCTTTTGTATGGGGTAGATTATGATGGCAGGAAGTTCAAAACAAGGTCTTGCATATTTTCTTGGACTTGTTGAGTTGATATTTGTATATTGCCTCGTTAAATATGAAGAGCTAGAGGCCTCTGCATTAGGCGCTATATCAAAGTTGCATTATTATTATTATATTATATTATAAGAATATAGACTTATCCTTCACTTTTAAGCTATTCCTGAAAAAGTTAAAGATTTTGATCATTGGGCGGTCCTGAAGGTCTTTAATACACGCAGAAAGGGACGCCTCACTGTGAGTGGAAAAATCAACTGTTGACACAACAAACATACGCAAGGAGACATAACTTTAGCAGGCCACAGTGAAGTAGCAAAACACATATGACGCAAAGCGCTCACCCAAATGACATCAATACGCAGCACATACTTCCTGGTTAATTAATAAATTGAATCCGGGGCATCAGCCAATGAAATTGCTTACTTTTTAACCAAAAAAAAACGTTTAAGATTTAAAAAACTCAATGCAGGATAGTTACATGTGTACGCAGTGACGGACAAAAAAGAACCTCCCCCCCCTCCCATAAACATGCTTCAAGATTTCTCTGCAGGAATTTAATAGATATAAAGATTACCTTTTAGGAGTGATTGCAACCACCAGAGAACCTTAATCAGGTACATTTGATTTGACTCTAATTCACTTCAGCTTTGCTAAGTATAAATACATGCTTTTTATGTAATGTTTACTTTCTTTGGAATTCACATGTCGAATGGGTAGTTTCAACGATTTCCCTCAAGGATTGCATTTGTTCTTAATGTATTTGATACACATTATATACACGAATGTATTTTTTCAACCATAGTTACCGTAAGACCCGAGTATGGTCCACCCTTTTTTAAGCTGGAAAATTCCTGAAATTTGGCGGGTGGGATAATGACCCGCATCTTGACGAAGCCGGATGGAGTGAGTCGGAGTGAACTGTTTGTATCGCAATACCCTGTACAGCCACTTCCAGATTCCGAATGTGACGACTCAGAAAGTGAACAAATGCTGTTTCGATATACGTAGTGTTTCCACCCTCATTCTGAAGTAGATTTCATCTTTTGTCATATAACTACCAGCTATACATGTACTTAGGGATTTTTTTAGCAAAAACCGGCAAAAAACGAGGACAAAAATAGTCGCGGAAAACTGAACAATTGCCATCAGTGTTTGCAGTGGCCATATTGGATTTGCTGCCAAATGCCTCTGACCCTAAACAGCCTTGTTTCAAATAATTCTTTTGTTCAGGAAAACAATCCACCCAAAAACTATTTATTGAATGAATTTATTGAAACGAATAATTTTTATGGACTGTTATTATTTTATACTGAAATATGGAAAAAGAGGGAAAAAAATATTGTAGCATTCACGGCATGAGTGAAGTAGAAAGACGCTTGAGCGTGTTGACCCAGAAACATGGTCTTCTGCTGGTTCTACCATCTGTAAAATGTTATGTTTTTTCACAAAAATTTAATGGTTCAGCTTCACTTTTAGAAACATCTGAGATGTATAGATTAAATATGGAATTTCGTTATTCAGTGGTATTGGAAAAGCATATCATTGGAATTCAAGGCTTAAAGGTTTGTTGTTTGAAGAAGATAAGGTCTTCCGAATTTTGCATCAGTGTTACGCAATTTTGTTGGCAATTTGGGGGAATAAAAGGAGAATCTTTAGAAGGAAATTTCTGAAATTTTCCTAAAAGTAGGGGGTGGGATTATAATCGAGCATGGGACTATTACTCGGGCAGACGGTATGTATGGCCTCTACAATATAAAATTCTTAATAGGGTATTAGTCTTATAGTATTGACAAATAAATCTATAAAGAGCTATTCCACTTTAAATTCCATATCCATGTGAAAGGCTTTATCTATTCCTATACCAAAGGCAGCAAGAGATTTAATGGAAGAGACAGTCTTGTAAAGGTGGTGACCGAATCAACAATTTGACCCTCCCTCCCATTTTACCCCATCAGAAGTTCATATTTCTCTCAGTACTCCAGTAAATATAGGGAGACATGAGGACATTCCAGAAGAAGGGCCCACAATTTTTTTTAACCGGCTTTTTTGCAATTTTGGAATGCTGACCAATGATTGGATCACACCTGAGGTGAATAAGCCAAAATCGCCTTCTTTATGTTAAATAAGATGATGATTTAGTTTTTCTTCTTGCACGACAGAAATCCAAAGCCATATTTTTTATGGGGACGATTATGAGGCGGCAAGTCAAAACAAGTCTGCATTTTTCTTTCCGTACTTTGTTTGTTCAATAAACTTTCCAACGTTCTTGGTAGGTGGTCTACAACGATTTAGTGCTAATTTGAGAGAAAATCGTATAAAAAAAATCTCCTTAAAAAAAAAAAAAAAAAACATCTGTAAAGTTTTGGACCAATAATTCAAACTGTTTTGATGTAAGAGCTAGAAACTTGATTTATGAGCCCAAGAGTAGAAGTGTGTAACATTAAATAGTCAACCAAAATGGAGTACATTGTTGCTCATTAACATTCCAATCAAACATTTTTTAACCCTAAGATTTCTCATGTACCAAAATTTGACCACTTCAGGTAAATTCTGGGGTCTGGGATTGAAGCTATTAGCAAATCGACGATGGCCCTTTAAGACAAACCAGAATAAAAAACAAATATATTACACCGGGACATCATTTTGCACCTCTGACTGGGTTGCTATTCTATTTTACCAAATTTTAATTACAGGCACGCATGATTTTCTTTAAAATAGTTGTACCACTGATTTCAGGGGCGGATCCAGGATTTTGAAAATATTCTTAAAATTACCGGGGGGCTTGAAGGCTGAATTGTCCAAAATGGGCTGATTTTGCAAAATTTTGCAAAATTAAGGAGGCGTGCGCCCCCTCCTGGATCCGCGCCTGTATTTTCTATGGGATGGGCAAGAGAGGGGCTCTAAACAGACAAATCAATCCTTGTAGGCCTATATGGCAAGACTCTAACCATGGATTTTTCTGATTTTACAGAAAATTATAGTGTGCATGCCCCTCTTAAGCTGTCAAATTATGTGTCAGAACTGCTCAAGTTACATTTACTTATAAAAGAGAAACTTGCATGGGTCAAAACAGCTGATTCATGTGAAGACAAGCAAAAATCTAACAGTTCATACCAATTGAAATTGAGATATCTGATCAAAGAATAGATGGTTATGATTTTGAATTTACAACGTGCTCTGACAGGCATTCAGCTAGCAAATCTTGCCATAATGAGAACGAAAGCCTCTCTCCAATAGTTATGAGTTTAAAGGTAAAAATCTCAATTCCCTTGGCACAGTTCCGTAGCTTTATTCACCAATGTTTCTACTTAAAAAATACACCACCTGGTTTGGGGGTATGATAATAATACCCAGATCACGCAAGGTCAATTATGTCAATGGATTGTACAGATTACAACCCATGAACTGGTTCCTTGGTGATGAGCGATTGGAACTCATAGTCTAGAGCAAATGATTTCCAACAGACATCATTATTGTCACCCCTTATTCATGATGAGCCAATGCATTTCAATTCACTTGTGGGCCTAAAGTAGGGGACTGTATTTATGGCATGTATGACTCAAGGCTGAAACGACCCTTAGTAAAAAGTATGGCCTACTCTTGCAACAGGAGCACTTTATCACTTCTTTGTACTATGTACATTCCTCACTTTCATAGTGTAATTCACTTATAAGATTGTCACACGGTCTCCTCTGAAACTATATTGAGTTACCAGGTGGAGAAGGAGAGAGAAAGGAAAAGTGTTGTATCATAATGCAATCCAGTGGCGTAAAATACTATAGTGCAGGCATTCTCAATTAAATTAGCTAAAGGGCTAGCGAGGAATGCCCAACAGGTATAAAAGTTCCTACACGAGGGCCCATTACACCTGAAATTCTTAAAGGCACTATCAGTGATTGGCTAAAATCGAAAATCGAAAAAATCATCAAAATCAGATGTGTGCAGGTATACCAACAAGTTACAGGCCTTCCTAACATACCTGCAAATGATAATAAGACCAGAAGCAGTCCAATAAGGACAAAATCGGGAAATTTTTAGGCATACTGTCGTTACGGACACTTAATACAACATGTAATGAATGGAGAATCGTATCTTGGACCACTGGTGTTTTTCCTTTTCTGTCAATTCTCAGTTGGAAAAAGTAACTTATGAGAATTATACAGAGTATCCTCACTTTGAAGCTATTCCTGCAAATGTGAAATATTTTCTTCAAATCACTGATAGTTCTTTAAGTTCCCTGAGATTAAAGAGGAAGTTGAGGGCCAAAAACAATGGTTGGAGGGCCGGGTTTGGCCCACGGGCCACCTATAAGAAACCCATGCTATATAGTAGCTATCAGATGGTGTTAGAGACCAACCCAAGTTTCCCCACTTTTCTCTTTCCCCTCTCCTGGCTATTTCTTCACTCTCTCCTGGGACATAGGCTTCTAAAAAGATAGGGAGGTAGGGTTATGAAATGGATTTCCATATTGCTCCACCAAATGGACCGCCAGTGGTATACAGGTGTCATATTCACTCTTTCACTGGTTCACCATTTCTCATTGGCGCAGCAATAGAAGGCACATTTATACAACGGTTCAATTATCAGGCTCCATTCCCGTGCAACACCTATTGACAGGGGGTTCTCAATTTATTTTAGCTGAAAGGCTTTGAGATGCCCAAAACATATTTGAAGTACCCTTATTGAGGGCACAAATACACATGAATTACTTATGTTTCCCTTTTTATATTATTTGAGCAAGTTGAGGGCCACAAAAATCAATGGTGGTGAAGCCGGATTGGCCCGGCGGGTCGCATATTGAGAACCGACTATGGCCTTGTAGAAGGTGAATGCATTTGGAACAACCTCATTGTCATGTGATTGCAATAAGGTTGTAAGTGCAATAGCTGCCATTTTGTCAGAATTTCCATCACACATACTATTAGGCCAAGTCTTTGCTTAGTGGCTCTTGAAATGGTTCTTCAGGCGACTTGCTGCCTGAAGAACCATTTCAAGAGGATTGACTATCGATCCCCTCTAAGTTCTCGCACTTGCCTTTGCATCACGCAACTAAAAAAGTCTGACCGCACTCTCGTTCTATCTCTCCATCACTGATCCCGCACTCAAGAGCGCCCCAATTTTTCTCGCCCCGTTTTTTACATATTTGTAATGCTTACCGATGTTTAGATCACACCTGAAGTGAATAAGCCGAATACGCCATCTTTATGTAATAAGATGATGATTTGTAGTTTTCTGTCGTGCACGACAAAAAGTCAAAGCCTGGGTTTTTCTATGGGGAACGATTACGATCTCAGGCAATTCCAAACAGTTTTCGGTTTCTTTTTGCACCGGTTTTAGGTCCCATAACCCTTCGAAACGGCCTCGGTAGGTGTCTACAACCGATGCCATTGAATATGAGAGAAATTTGTATCCAAAAAACTCTCCTCCTTGTCACTTTAAGGAAATGTGAATGAGCGTACTGTACTGTACCCTAGTATAGTCCCCACCTGTTTTTAACTTGAAATAGCTTGAATGTTATGGGGGAGGATTATAATGGGATCTCCACCCTAACATGAAACACTCGAGCATCAACATGTTCAGCCTTTCATCTAACTTTATTTAAGATATTTCCAATGTCCCAATGAGAATGTGTGAATCAACAAAGACCTGGAAATGAACTGCTGCCTGAACCTAATTAATTTTGTAAAGAAAATCACACAAACATACTCCAAAACATAATCAATTATTACAACAACTTGTATTATTTTATTTAGCTTTCATTATACCGGGAGCTCCATCATTGAAAGAACCCTGCTATCCTAGGGATGCCCTGTTAATATACAGTATAACCATTTAAATACAATTTACAAACTCAATTAAACATCCAAAAATACGTAGATACAATTATGTAGAATATTACACGTAACACACCTGATGTAATATAGTTGAAAGAGCCCAGATTTATTGGCCAAGAGATAGAGAATCAAAATTAGAGCGGGTTTGAATATCCACACAGTTATTCAAGATTTGCTGCTTCTAACATGAACAGTTTCTCAACCCGCATTGCTCTTATAATGAGGAATAACAAGCATTTGAGGAAGTTCCTCTGTGTTATAATCATAATAGTTTGAGTCAAATTGAGTTTTGAACAGATGATATTGGGGCTTTACCTGTAAAACACGTTTAAATACATAACAAAATGTGAATTTCCATCTGTGATCTATTTAGCCATTTAAGATTACTCATCATTTGAATCAATCGGTGTTCTAACATCAGCATATAAAATAATTCTAGCTAGATTTTCAAAAAACTGAGCCCCCCCCCCCCTTGAGATAGAGTTTGAGAACAATTTGACCAAACATGACACATAGTCAACAATGTGGCATAACACGTGATTCAGCAAGTTTTTTTAGGATGAAATGTTGGAAGGTAACATTTGACACGACGGATAACACCACAACGCTTGGAAACAGTGGAAGCAATTGAATCAACATGGTGAGACCAAGTCTGTTGCTGTCAAAATTAGAACCAAGGTATTTGAAATTATCAACTTTCTCCAATTGCAGTGTCCATATATACCAAACAACAGTTTCAAATTTACAAAGGTTATGTGCTGACCAAAAAGCATCAATTTAGTTTTTTTGAGATTAAGAGTGATTTGTTTTTTCTGAACCAACTAGCAATATAATGTAATTATGATTGAGAACTATTTTGAAGACATCAGGGTCTGATGAACTTTACACGTAAAGAAGTATCATCCGATATCAGGAAGGTCATTAACAAATAAATAATAATAAAGTACCTAATATAACCCCTTGTGGATCCCAATATTAATGGCTTTAAAATCCGAATAAGAGCAACCAATCTTGACAGATTGCATTGTTTATGAAATAGATTGAACCAGTTAGTTCAGTTTGCCATTGAATACCACATTTCTTGCCTTATCAATAAGAAGACTGTGATTTACATTCTCAAACGCTTTCTTGAGGTCAAGAAAAATGGGTACCATGACTTTTCCCTCAATCCAATTAGTTCTTAAGAATAAAGTCCTTGAACATCAATAACGTGTAGCAGTTGAAAACTTAGGGCGAAAACATATTGCAAAACTGACTAAGAATTCTTTACAGACAAGTATGAGTACCTTTGATCATGAACTGCCTCTCAATTATTTTTTGAAACATACTTAAGACAGAAATGGCGATATTTTTCTACATCAGACTACTGCCACATTTGAAAGATTGGAACAACTTTACGTTTTCCAACTTGATGGAAAAACAGATTTTCCAGAGAAAGATTACATAATATAGGCAAGTGAATTACAATCACTATGGGCAGCGTTTAAGGCAATTTAACTCAACATCATCAAGTCCCGGTGATTTATTATTAGATAGATTGACAAATATGGTCAATACATATTCAGCAGAACTGTAATTAAATAACAATTTTGGGCATTCTTCAACAGAATACATAAAGCTGTCACTACCATCATTAGATAAGTCACTATTATCGAGATTAGAATCATTTTATCAGCTAACTTTTCGAACCAATAGTGGTAAAATAATTGTTTAAATTATGTTGGCAGTGTCATTATCATTAACAGTTGCTTTATCATTTACTTTATAGTACTTATAGTACTCTTAGTTTTATTCGGAATTACCTCCGTTATGTTTTTTCCACAGCCTTTTTTAGAATCCGTTAAGTTGTTTTTCAATCTCACGACCATAGTATTTCATTTTCAGACTTATTCTTAAATTATTGACCTTATTACGAAGTGCTTTGGCTTTACAACCAGTCAAGTGGATTTTTAGTTTTAGAAGCTTTATGGTAATAGCATTCTTTATCTTTAGTAATCGGGAAGTCACTCGTTACCCATTCATCCATTATCTATTGCCTTTCAGCAAAAACTTATGGGGGGATTATAATGATTTGCTACTGTTCTTATATTTCTTCCAACACTGGGGGTGGGATAAAGAGGTTCTATAGATAGAGAGGTGAAGCGTTACGTCATCTTTCGAAATTCATCGTCTCGCATGTTTTTGCCGACCACAATAAAACATAGAGTACCAACAATAGAAAGCAATGGCGCCTCCGCTTCTTCCACATACGTGGGTGCCGCTTTGCATATACACTAATCTGTAGTGGATACAAATTTGATTATGTGTTAGAGGTGGCCAGGTGTAATAATAGTGCACCTGGTCATTGTGCTCAGATACTCCGCGCTTATTTGCTAGGCGCGCTTAGGTGAAAAGATGTATTCATTGATGCGGTTTATTTAAATGAGAGACGACTGACGTGTCCTTTCATTCGTTGTGTGGCCATGGGTAGAGACAAAATGTAACCACCCAATAGCACCCAACATCCAACAACTGATATTTTGCCTGGTTGTTTGGTAATCGCATTGGACATTATGCGGTGTAATACAATCACCCAAACTAATAATTATTCGCGCAATCTATCAAATGTCAGCGCCCAGCACGGACGACTGTTTTTGAATGTGCTTCACCCCTTGGGTGGGATATAATCGAGCATGGGTCTATTCCTGGGTCAAGAGTACGTATTGGCAAACTACAGATGTATCACATTGTCAGCCTTTTGCACATACAACTTTGTTGCACTCACATTTTGTCTCAATGCCAGTTAACTCGCAAATATGTCAAACCACGCAAATATTAAACCAAGGGCAAAAAAATGTTCATTAAGAACGTGTTGCCCTACCTGTTTAACTGTGACTTTTTTAATACATGCTCGAACGTGAACCTCCTCCCCGTTGCGTCACCATATTGAACACAAAATCTTGATTAACGTGCCAATTATCATACACTTTATGCGCCATTAGATCCGCATCAATCAGCACTAATGAATCAATATGCAAAAAAGAACAATGAACACCCAAATGTGTGCTGTGTTATAGAATCTGCTAAAGTCTGTTCAAAATAACTCACCGTACGAACCTTTCCAGTAAAGGTCGACCATCGTGTGGGCTCCCCCCTTTTTTTGCCAATGACCATTAAAATATCACCAAAAATCTGCGAAACAATTTTCATTTGTTTTCACTCCCTTTGCTCACTGGGTTGCAATAGCTTTTAAACTGGATAAAAGCTTGAATTTCTTGAATAACAATCCAAATTATAGTGTTATAGGCATAAATACCCTCAAAGCAATCCCGAAATGTATATCTGGCAAGCAAAGATTTAAATGGGGTGTATGGCATAATCTAATCCCCCTTTAATTAACCCCTGCTTTGCTCATTACTTAAGTTCTTGCCAAAAAAGGTTGATTTACATGGATATGGCAAATTTCAAAACAAATTCCTAAAATACCACATCATCAGGGTCGTTATGAGTGAATGTTCACATCACGCTATCCCACATGCACTGTCTTTTCAGAATTTCTTCTAGAAGATGAAATACGCAAGAAATTATTTTACACATTTACTCTACTTATGCCAACAGTTCAGATGATATAAATATCTCAATTTTTGTAGATTTTGTGGATCACAAAATGACCTTTAAACAGCGGATTTGTGCAAGAATTGTGCATTTGATGATAAATCTCTGAAATTTGGCACAGAGTTAGGGTACATATACATCCAAAGAAAGATTAAGACAATAAGGCATGCCAGATTTTCTTATGTTTCATGGTGAGGGGCAATGAATGGCTTACAGAGAGGCAAAAATTAAATTTTGTTGAAAGGTATACCAAATTGTTGTCTGGTCATAAGGATTCAAAATATCATAGTTTGTGTATGTCTGGTTTTGTAAAAATGCTTTTTGCAAATTGAAGTACATGCTCATGAAATCCCATGAAAATTGTAAAGTGCAATGAAAATCCAGAGGGAACACTGTTTTGAATACATTTCAGGTACAATATGTGGTAGCATCATTAACTGTGTCAGTTTCCCTGTCTTACAATTTTACCAAAAATTATTTTACATACTCGCAGTCATCTATAGGACTGAATAGAACAACAGTTAGATTTCAATAACGATGAATGTCACTGTGTCTGGTTATGTATTGTATTACCAAACCTCTATCAATTTGATTTTTCCACATGTTGTTTCTATCAATTGTGTGAATCCCAATATTTCCGACTCTTGTTCGTTGAATATTGATAGATGTATGTCTGACAAAAACGGTGTCATGGCGAGTTTTGCTACGCCTCAAAGCGATTTGATGTTTTTGTCCGGATTCACAACTGTATTGTGTATCTATTGATTTAAAAAGATATGTCCAGGTAATACATCATCACACCGTCAGTAATGTTTTGGCTTTGTAGAATACTCAATGTACATTGGTGTCCATAGATGTGCATGCAAATAATGCAAAGCGGGTGCTAAATATTGTCTATTTCAAAAATACTTACTGTTATAAAAACTAATAATAGTGATAGACCCATTGTAATAAGCTGTTAATGCCCCGAGGACTACCGGCCAATTTTTGGTGATATAAATTATTGAGTTATATGATATTTAAAACCAATCAGAGACATGTTAAGAAAAATTAAAGGCTGACCATAGATTTCCCGATGAGGGCGCACGGTCATTTTTTCAAACAAATCATGTTTTTTTGCCATACATAATGCTGTCCATATACTAATCAATTGTGAAATCACTAAGCTCAAATCGAAGGTCCTTCATATAAAAATCACAACTTTGTTATAAAATCCGGATCCGAATTTTTTGTTATACACAGATCCTATGGCACTGTAATATATACATAAATGTTTACTGCATGAAAAATGAAAAATCTGATTCATCTCTAACTGGAATTGAAATTTTAGCTGTGGCTATCTTTTTCTTCTAGATGACTATTTTACGAGTTACTACTCAAAAATTATATTTCAAAAAATCTCTGAATCAGCCTTTTAAGGTTGTACCAATATATAGAATGTCTCTTCTGATGGTTACTTCAGAGGTTATATCATAATACCATGAAATAAGCACAATAAAAAGACCCTGTTTAAAAGTTGATAGACCTCAGGGGGTTAGTATCTGGGTCATTTCACCGGGTTGGGAAGCAGTAGTAGTTTGATATGACCTTTCAATCAAAGATCTAATACTTGAGTGTATAATGTTATGTTATTATGTAGTACGGGGTATGAATAATTTAAAAGGTTTTAGAATCCATTCCAGAGACACTGGCACATTGAAAAATAGTGCGGGCCTCAAGATTTTTCAAAATCGATATTTTTGAATGGTTTAAGCTTTTATATACAAAACCTCACCCGAAAACGTTTGATTAAGACCAAATCAGCTTCCTTATGGTACACAGACATTTTATTAATAATTAACGAACGGAAAACAGCCGGCCGCCGGCGCCGGTAAATTCAGCAGACACGAAATGGCGTTTCCCCAAGACGACGCACGCCGTATGCATGTTACAGCTTGTTACCCACGCTATGCACACTGTTTGATCGGTCATAACCTTTGTGGTTTTAATATCAGTGAGTACGAGTCAAAATATCCATGATATACACATTGTTTGATTAAATTTATGGAAAACTTAAAAGTTGGCCTAACAAATTACCCTGGATGTCTTTATCCTCATATCAATGCCCTATCTGTTTTGGGGTATGTTATTTTTATGTGTAAAATATATCTCTTTCTTCCATGGCCTAGACTCATCAATTTTTTTTGAAGAGCACATTGAAGAATTTCGATATTTGTGAAAATGTGGCCAGTGCCGCTTTAAAGTGTGACTCAGAGATTTCAAATATTTTTTTTTTGTGTAATTGAAAAATAGTCCAACTAGAACAAGATAGTACCTAAATGCACAATTCCGAAATTTGAGATGAATCGGATTTCGTTTTGATGCAGTAAACATTTTATTGGCGTAGTATACGTCCCATAGGATACTGTGTACAACAAAACTTCGGGATCCGGAATTTTATATACAAAGTTGTGATTTTCTATATGAAGGAAATCGATTTAAGCTTAGCAATTTTCACCCAGTGTTTATATATGGACAGCATTGTCAGGCAAACACCCATTTTTTTGGAATTGAGGGGTCCCTCCTCAGGAAATCTCTGAGTCAAGCCTTTAAGTTGAACGTTTGTAAAAATATGGCCAAAACATTTTAATCGAAAAAACAAATTGACAGGTTTAATCCCATGTTTGCGCCTCATGTGATGGTGCATGGTGAATGTTTTCTCAATTTTTTGCTTTGTTTGGAATATGAATATTGTACATTGCTAGCCATGACTTGCCGTCAAAATAAATAATGTTTTCCAGTTAATATCAGGTCAGGTAATACCAGGTCAGGTTTCCTTTGAAAGGGCCTTCTACTGGTATCCTGGTAACCATATACAAAATACTACATGGTTAGAGGGAAATAGGGCACACTATTTTTCCCCGAGGTACTGGCTACGGCCTATCACCCCGAACCCGAGGGGTAATATGCCCGTAGCCAGTACCAAGAAAATAGTGTGCCCTATTTTCCCGATATAACCAGTAGTAATTTGTTTATTACACCTCACTGTGACGCTGGGACGAGGTTGTAGGGAAACATTTCAATCTATTTCCTAGGGAAATAGCTCGCGTATAGGAATCAGCCATGATTAAACCATTGATTATGTTCTGACCTTCCTGAGTTTAATAATACTACCGTCCCGGCCGAGTTGACTGCATCTAAACCGTCACCCCCCTTGGATTTCTGAGGAGGGTAGCTGGTTACCCTGGTAGAATGAAAAGAAGATCTACCTACAGGACATCAGCTCTCTGGAGAGCTATGGCGGCCATCCAGCCCATGCTGCTTGCATGGTGGGCGTGGTTCCCAAAGGCTAGGCCCACCGCCGGAAAACTGTGATTGACGAAATCAGGAAGGGTCAATCCCGGTCCATTATCTTTGCTCCAATAATCCTCATACTGCAGTATTGATAGTGTGAGGTGTATCTGCCACCCCTGTTGCGGGGACACAACCGGATTTAAAACTTTGGTGTAACTACTAAACTACTATATCGCATTTTGCTCTCTTGGGAATAGGTATGTGATGATTTTTTTCTCACTTTTTGCTCTTGTTTGGAATTGAATATTGTACCTTGGCTGCCATGACATGCCTTCAAAGAAAATAATGTTCCAGGTTTGCTTTTCAGTTGTCAATACCTAGCTATCTTTAGTATGCTATGATAGCAATTGCTTACTATGGCAATAAATGTAAACACACCTGTGTTAGAATGTTTGGAGCTCTCCATAATATTGAGCTATGGCAGTATTACTACCAGGGGGGGTAGGAACAATCTGCTAGATTTGGGCATTAGGGATTTTCCAACGGTAATTTGGGGAAATGCTATTGTGCATTTACTATGGCAGTCTCGGTCCCAGTGACCTTACAAATCATCTCTTAACCCTCTGTTCGAGAGATCTTAGTATATCATGATAATTTAGGGAAAAAATTATTGACTTCCATGTCCTTCGGGTAGTGGAGAACCCCGCTGCAAAATAGTGTCATTTCCAATAACGTTCCTGTTAGAATTAATATTCGTGCCAGCCTAAATCGTTAGTCAAGGTCTGTATGTACCGTTCGATATGCGTAGCGCCCCCTACCGTTAAGTCTTTGAAAACATACTAGCACCCGGACATTGATGCATTTTTGAATTCGCTGTTGCTGTTAGGTTGGCAGTCCTAACCCCTGCTTACACCTTGAGTATGGTATTGGCCTTACATTTGATACATATAAAGTGAACAAAAATATTTCCAATCAAATCCCTTTAAAACAATTATTGTTAATTTCTTCTCTGCTACATAATGCTAATATTTGTACTATTTTATGGGAATTAAAATTTGTAGTGTTTTAAATTCATGTGTTTTTATAAAGTTAAAATTGTTTTATGATCTTAAAGGTCCATGGCCCAAACCGCCTATTATCACATTCCCAAAAACACCAATTTTTCTGGAAGTGAATCAAAATTTTGATGTTGTAAAAAGCCAACTTTTGTTTCTCAAGCACAGTGAAAATTTTATGTCAAAATGGTTCCTTTTGGTTTACCAAATGTTCCTTTTTACACAGTATTCCATGGGCCTTACAAAAGCATGTTCTTGCTCTCACTCCCAAAATGGATTGAAATATTGATGTGAATTTTACAGCTGGGGTTGGGTCCAAGGTCAGTCAATCACAATGAATCTCACATATTAAATTGGGTCTCTCTTTTTAAAAATGCCACTTCTGATGCCAGGGAGGCACACAAAATTCAATCTCTTAATTTTACCCAAAGTGGTCCAATTTGGTATCAGGAAGAAGCTCTCTTTTTCTCATTTACCCTGTGAAATCTTAGGGCTAAAGGATGTTTACGTTGGAAGTTATGGCGACAATTGCCCCCATTTTTGGTCGACCATATTAATTTTACACAACACTCCTATGGGGCTTACAAAATCACGTTTTTTAGGTCTCACATCAAAAACGGATTGCAATATCGGTCGCAAAATTTAACAGATGGAGTCTACTGGGTAAATTCTCATTCAACAAGATGAAAAACTTTCCCTCTACTTAAATCGGGCCTCCCCCTTTAAACAAATAACACTAGTACAGAATAGTTAATATGTAAATACCTTATTCCATTACAGGTACTGATGGCTACGTTGGATTCCTTCCATCCTCGCACACTACCATGATAGTAGCAATGGTGCTGTAAAAAAGAAAAGACAATGGACTCCACCCCTGCAACATTAGCTTTGACAACTAGTAATTACTAATGAATGAAAACCTTTATTAAAGGAAACAATAACAAACAGCATTTTATAACACCAATAGTGGGCATTTAAAAGCTTTTCATAACAGAGAGAATACATTCTGTTGTTTTCTCCTGGCATAGGGGCATCACCCACTATTATGTGAGCGTTTTTTCGGAATACCTGTTTCCGTCCCACCGTCACTCGTCAATGTTTCGACTGATAGCGAATGGCCAGCTTTCGGCCGGTGTGCGGAATTTTGTGTCCGTCAACGGTTTTTGTAGTCAATTTTGTGACCTTCAGTATGCCTCATATCCTGTGTCCAATTGACATCTTGGACGTCTTGCCATGACGAGATTCGTAACAAAATGTACAAGTTTTCACTTCCAATGGGTATTTATAAACAAACTGCGACTTTTAAAATTCCGTGTAGGAACTCCGCGCGAAACTGTTGGAAGGTCCTTTCAATACTACTTCCGGGTTTGATCAAGCTTGACCTTCTCTCGCTCAATTTCCGGTCTAAACGGAAAATATGTGCGCGCTGGTTCTACTGCAATTCCGTGACCCGTCATTCATGATCGTCCATCCACCTCCGAGGTGGCTGACTTTCGGAAAATAAGGTAAAGAGTTGACGGAAATTTTGTGACCCGGTATGTTTCTACTAGAGGCGCTCCGCTCATGAGCGGCATTTTCAGTATTTACGAAATCACTGCTCAGTAGAAACACGCAGAATTAGAGCAGCAAGGTACGGGTTTGGTTTTTGCACTTAACACACAGGCACCTCTTTTTAATCCCTTTTTGATGAATTTATTATACAATGAAGAAAGGAAGAATGGAAGAATAATTTTTTTTTTCTCATGTTCTGTGCAGAATTTGAACCAATTGGCACGGACCCTCAAGTACAGGCCCATGGCTGGGTATCCCAGTTCAGCAAATTTGCTAGAGGCATGGAGTTTTTGCATATGATGCCTCTAAGTGTTCATTCAACATGTTCAATCAACAATACACAGAGATGTACCAGAGGAGTAGTTCCATTTCCTGGAAATCAAATTTTAGCCAAATTTAGGCCATAACATCCGTTGAAGCTCCGGACATATTTTCTTATGCGATTTTAGGTCACGACCCCCTTCTCTAAAATGAATTGGTACTTAAAACTCGGTTTTTTGATGCCAGTTTATCTCAGAATTGAAAAAAATAATAAAAAAAAGGGGTTTTTTGTTACATTTCCGGAATTTTTGTTTATTAAGGCAAAAATCCGAAATTTTCGGAAAAGTTTACATCTCTGAATTCAATTGCATCAAACCAGACTTGGTTTTATGGTTGTGGTTAGGGCTAGGCTTGCACACGGATCACATCACAAATTCAAGTAAATTGGCTATTTGATTGACTTCCATCCCAAATGGGGCATTTAATACTCGTTCATATCTGTAAAGCATCTTTCTAATGACTGCAATCAATCTCATCTTATAATTATACCATGACCCTCTTGTCTATCTATTTCTGGCACACTCCAAATTACACTGGTGTATAGAGCTGGCTGGTCTGTCATCACTATGGTCAAAAGGCAAGAACCTCAAGTCTTGGATCTTCATTTGTATCAGAGGCCTCGCAATGCAATTGAATACACATATTCACGATTTGCTCTATGTACAAAATGCAACATAGCAAAGAAGGGGATAGGATGGATGAGGGAAGACCTGAAGGAGAACCCA
Source organism: Ophioderma brevispina (assembly GCA_023653785.1). Lineage (NCBI taxonomy): Eukaryota > Metazoa > Echinodermata > Ophiuroidea > Amphilepidida > Ophiodermatidae > Ophioderma > Ophioderma brevispina. Next base: position 72,192 of record JAMKCH010005047.1, read on the forward strand.
TCTGTTTGAAGGTGTCATTTATTATGAAAACCATAACAAAACAACATTTATCAACGGCGACACACTTTTGACAACAATTTTGGTTTATTTGTATATAAAGTTGTCAAAATTGTGTCGCCATGCGGCTTAAAATTGCTCGTAAAATAAAGAGACAATTTGCACGGGGTCCAACAACTGTTGGAGATAGGGAGGGAATACAATGCATGGAAGGGGTAGGGGCGGGGGAATAGGGGAGAAAGGTAGGGAGACAGGAGGAATGAGTGTGGGGAGCAGTGTGCGTCACCGGTTGGGACAAAGGGGGGGAAAGAGTGGTCTCTCTAATCCATTTTTTAAGGGGAAATCAGGAAGCAAACTGGTCATTCATGTTAAATCAGCCCCTTTTCGGAATTTCTTTTGCCCTGCGACCGGGAGGGAGGGGAGGGAGGGAGGGGAGGTGAGGTGAGGTGAGGTGAGGTGAGGGTGAGGGTGAGGGGAGGGGAGGGGAGGGGAGGAGGGGAGGGAGGGGAGGGTCTCTCTAAAAACATTTCTAAGAGGGAAATCAGCAATTAAAAACATGGATCATTCATGTTAATCAGCCCCTTAGGGCACCATTTACAATAGATGACTGATTGCATGGCACTAATCTACAGATTTGAGTTTCTGACACATTTTTTTTTTTTTTTAAAATTAAAATAATTCATGTGGATAGACTTAAAAGGCACACTGTACCCCATTAAATCTGGGTCATATAACTTCAGACTAATGCACAGATTGCTTGGACAAGCTGATATATATATTTTTAAAAAGAATAAAAGGGAAGGTCAGTGCAATCAGCTGCCGTTTTTATAATGCATATGTCCGTCCTTTTAGCAAACCATTAAAACAAGAAATGTTCGCGATATTTTATTTCATGTCTTTTGCAGTTAACTTAAGAACCGTGTGAATTTAAAATCTCAAAAAAATATTTTAACCATTAGTGTTTTATGTGTTAGCTATGAAAATTCTTACTGCTTAAATACTGTTATACATGTACATGCAGTTATCGTTTAATATTACAGATATGCCTCAATCGTTGCCTAAATTTTGCCCTTAAAATTTGTCATCATCAGCGGGTCCTTTTGAACAATTTGGTGGTCACAGGACATATCTACACAAATTGACCTCTAGATGACCTTTGGCCTTTGGAGTCATCTGAAACCCTGATAACAAACCCCAGACTGTCCTCCCCTTAACCTTCATTCCAAATATCAAGCCCCATATGCCAAGCATAGTGAAATGCATAGAGGACAGGACAGACAGATAAATCTGAATATCGATTTTTAGATCTTTTTTAATATTCTAGAAAACTAGGCCAATTTCCTCATTCTGGAATTTCCCAAATGGCCTCAAGTCAAAATGTCAAAAAATTTTCTGACAAAAAAGGTGCAAATTGTGCTAAATTTGGCCAAACTTCTTCATCTCTGGTTATCCAATTTTTTGGCAAAAATTCATTCCGGCTGGTATAGAGATGGGCCCTAGTTCCAGACTCTCAAGACACCTCCCTACCCAAACCAATCTTGAGGAATGCTCCTCCCCGCAAAAATGGCTCTCAATGTCATCGTGTCCGCAATACACTTTTTAAAAATGCCTTCTCACCGACACTAGGTGCTAGGTAAAATATGATCTTAAAGTTATTTGTATTCAATTGACTGTAAATTTGATCAGAATCTTGTCACATTTGACAATTCTGGTCTATTTGACTATAAACCTCGTAAGATCACTATTTAACAAGGTATTTAAGGGTGTATCCACATATGATTGATTTTCACTAAGGAACACCCTTAAGGATATATCAAAGAATCAAACATGCCACAAAAATAGTTGATAAAAATGTGAAAAATATCAGAGTGCAAATATTCAGGTGAATGTGTGTATATGGGTTGGCATGATCAATTGTTGAAAGAGAGAATCACAGCCTCAAGGCACTTCCTGCCCATCTCTACTCAAAAGTACACAAATTTTTTTCGAGGCATGTAAATTTCACAACCTTGCTGTGGTGATGCTGACCTTAACCAGACATAATTCACGTTAACCATTCTAGAGAAAATGCATTTGCTAGATAGAATTGCTGCAATAAAATTTATTTAAAATTTTATTTATGATTTTATTAAATGTCCAAATATTATCTACTGACTTTGTTCCATCATTTTGATGCTTTTTTCAATAAGTTCCTATAGCACATTCAGAAGAAATTGGTGCATGACCTTTTGCTAGTAGGTAGACAGTCAATTAGAAGTACTTGAGGTTATATCAAAGCTAAGGAAGAATTGACTCCAGCAATTCACTTCTGTGAGGTAATGTTACTTTAAGGTAGACAGTGGGTAGGGGCAAGTGTACTGTCATCCCATAGCATGCCCTTTTTTACTAAAAAAAACCAATACAGCGGGTTCATTTGCAATTCCAGCACTAGTATGGTCAATCCGCAATGCGGATTGACACTGAAGGGTGACGAAGAAGGTGACTGCTGACCTGGAAAATAACGGTATGTGTGCTCTGTTTACTGACACCATTGATATGCAAAAAAAGAAACAATGGAGTTTTGAAATGTGTTTCATTCCAAGATTCTCCTACAATGACTCAAACAGCCCACACGAATAAACTAAATAAGGGCATTTTGTGCTTTTAGCAAGGCGGGTAATCCACATTGTGATCCACGACTACCTAAAAAGTGAGATTTTTGCATCATCTGAAACCGTTAGCTTTAGTAATCCATGTGTTATGCCCAATCATGCAAGTTCGGTCGCATCTGTAAGAAATCGACAATTGTATTTTCTGTCGTGAAACGGACAGAAATTACAGCAAAGTAGCCTGGGACCGTGGGAAACAAGCAATGATCAGGACACAAAAACACAAAGATCGGGATCAGCTCAAATTTTGAGATGAAAGCTTTTCTCAAGGATATCTAGTGATCTATGCATAAAACAGAAGGTGCTGAAATCACGAAAATGCACCTTTAACTACCTTCACATGCAAATGCGTAGCCAGGGATCACGCACCCCGGGGTGAGATTTACTGGGATGATCCAAAACCAACATCGGCAGGGAGTCCAAGGGGGTGCTTAAGGCCCCAGTGGGGTCCAGGGCCAGACGGACCCAGTGGGGGTTCCACGAGTGGAAGTCCTCTAAAATATGGTGGTTTTTTTTGCAAATTTGAGCCTTATTTTCTACCTTTTTAGACTCCCGGGGTGCGCACCCTCTCTCCGCACCCCTGGCTACGCCACATAGTATGAGGCTTTAAGACACTATCATGATTCACCCGAAGGGTCAACTATTTGAAATTTAAAGAGTGAAGATAAATCTCAGAATCAGGTATATGTAATTTTTTTTCAACTGAAAACTGAGGAGAAAATAGAGAACGGCAGTATCAAAGAAATCAACCTCCATTCAATTACATGTTTGTGATAAGTGTCCGTACGGATACTAGTTGGTCTTATCAATTGTAGGGTATGTTACGTACCAATACTGTTCCAGACCAGCATAAATCTGATTTTTGATTTTTTTTTTTCCATTTTTCTCTATTTGCAAATCACTGTATATAGCCTTTAAGCCGAAGAAGAAAAGCTAATCCAAAAATGAGACTAAAATGCAGTTGTGTATCTGTAGTCACTAGTCGCTATTACAGTTAATGAAGGTTATGCCACTGTAGGAAGGGACAATACAGAAAGCGCGTTTGTTTACACTCTTGGGCAGCTGTGTTGAAGGCAGCTTGTGATACATCATTCATTTGGACCTTTGACCCCATAATGTTAGGTCACATCATCTGACTGAATTTTATGGTTATTAAAAGAGACAAACACGATGGTACAGTTAGCTAATTGTGCTATTGGAATCATAGGTTAAGATGACACTATTTTGACCTACGCAGATGGTTCACCAGTTGATTTTACTTATTGAAAGGCAACAGCTCTACGCACCACAGCAGATGGGACACAGTACTCAACGAGACCTTGGGGGGTGAGAAACCATTATGGTTGCCTCCGTCCCATGGCCATCTGAGGTTTCTACCATGCTTGGAGAGAAACACCACACAACACAAACTAGTGAATATGGCTCTGCTGGACAAACAAGCACCGGCTGTATATTGTTTTATAACTGATACAGTTGGGAATTCACTGGCATTGTGTACAATTAAACATAAGGACGGGTTGCTGACCCTGTTTCAGAGGAGAATTTATGACCTTTTGCTATATCCAAAAGTCAGCAAAAATACAGTTAGGCTTTATTCCATCATTTTCAGCAGCAAAAAGGGGAAAACCCTTTGATCAAGAGGAGGAAATCATGGCAAATGACTTTAATATGCATCCAGGATATTTTCATATTCCTTTTCAATATATCCTTGCAGTTCTAAGTTGTTATGTGCCTTTTATATTTTTAAGGTGATTACTCAGAGATTTGAAATATTTTTAGGTTGCAAAAATTGAAAGTAGTCAACTGGAATAAAAGATAGTCACCTAAAATACCCCAATTCCAAAGTTGAGGATGAGTTGGAGTTTTCGTTTTCATGCGCTAAAATTTATGTATGATTAACAGTGCCATAGGATTTACGGTAAAATCAAAATTTCCGGATACGGAAATTTATAACAAAGTTGGGATTTTCTATATGAAGGACTTCGATTGAGATTAGCATTTCACCACAGTGATTGGTTTTTATAGAGACAGCATTATGTTACATGTTTATTGGTCAGCCTTTAAATGTTACATAGATGACTATTTTTGAGACAAAGTAGACAGGATGGTAAATATTAAAACAATAATTATGCTGTTACAAATTATAGTTGAAATAAATCATAAATACTCAAATCAAATCTAAATGAAGGTAGCTTAAAAGACACTATCAGTGGATTCATCCAAAAGAGTGAAAAATATTTCCCATTTGATATATTTATTAAACAAGCTTGACAGTGAAGGATAAGTCTGTCAAATTTTCTAAGTTATTTTTTTGTGTAACTGAAAAAATGACATGAAATGAAGAAAATCAGCAGTGTTCAAAGACATGAATCGCCATTCAAAATTACTGTGTACGTTTCTGTATGGAGAGTTAAGTAATGCCTTATGGTTTTGATCTTATTACTTGCAAGGGGTATGGAAGACATCCGAAAACCCGACTTTTGATTTTTTTTTTTTTTTGATTTTTCTGATTTAGCAAATCACTGATAGTGCCTTTCTTTAAATATATTTCTGTACATTAGACTAAATTCTGATGGTCAAGTTCACTTATCATCCATTCCGATATTCGTTTTGGACCTTGACCTAATGTGGGTTTAGGATGTGTTTAATTGCTTTCCAGATTAATTTCATTAATTAAAACTTTATTCCCACTGACGGTTTTTTTAGGTCTTTTGCGGTTTTAAGAGTATTTCTTATAAAATATTTATAACTTTTGAATCAAACAATTAGCGCAACCAAGATTGTATGGAAAATATGAAGTTAATTAAATGGGTAATCTGATATTAAAGTCAAAATAGGCATATTATGGAGGAAATCTCAAATTGGACCCAGTGGAGTCTTCCCGAGTCTTTATGAAACCATGATAGGGTGTACAATTTCTGCGAAGGAGATCCAACCTTCTAAATAAACTTTAAAGTGCCCTCACCTTCCATATTTCTTTGTTTTGACATTTTCAAGTCTACCCATTTAAATTTTGTAAGACTCCACTTTATATAATCACATATGTCTTCATAATAATAATAGCAAGAATTATAATTTAACAATAAAAACCATTGAGAATACATCTAAATACTACTACTCATACACATGCCTAGCCAAACAAGGGTTAAAGGAGGGATAAGTAGTGGTAATTAATGGCTGAAAACTGAGGGGTAACAAATTAGCAAATTTGAGGGGGGTTGGTTGAGGGGTTTTACTTTAATGTGGGGACCATGAGGGGGGTGAGGTGATGCAACTGCCTAACACAAGGTGATTGATTCATGATAGCAGTGTTCCACCACGGAAGGCCTGAAACTCCAGGAGTTCAAAAACTCGGGAGTGTCGATCAAGGTTTTTGACCATGTGGATGTATTGGAGTGTCATTACTCCAGAGGTTTATCAAAGGTCAAGAGGGGATTTTACCCCTTAACAAAAATTGGGGGTGAAGCTCGAACTCTGATAACACTCCTGATCTTTTTTGTAGTGTGTTCTGTGTGGACAGCTTCGGGGGTAGTGAACGGAGGTGACCTCGCAAGGTCATCTTAGTGACAAATCCCTGTTTTGAATATACGGGCAAAAGTTCAACGGCTTTCGGTACATAGATGGACTTCCGGTCTAAACTTATGATATGAGAATGGTCAGGGGAGTGATTTCAAAGTTTCGGCCATCATGTGGACACAACTTTGAAATGTAAAATAAGTGATTTAATTTTCACCTCCGGAGTTCAAAACACTTGGGAGTTTTGTGACCGTTATTATCCCATAAATATGAAGAAAGCACAAAGCAGCTGTTTATATTAATTAATATAAGAGTATTCTCAAATCGCGCCTTATACTTATTCCTATAACGAACTCTATCAGGAATTTTCAGTTGATGATTTATTGTCAATTTTACAAAAACTAAGCCCTCATTGAAAACATTAATTATTCAAAGTCTGTTTAAGGTGGGTATTTATAGAAAAATGATGTAGTTCAGAATTTAGAAAAAATAAGTGTTCACACAGAAGCAAAGCACACGTCTGGAGCATTAATGCCCAATTGAGATTAATTAAAATTAAGTTCTCCTGTTTAAATTATAAGTGGCGGCGCCAAATTTGGTGTTGTTTCGCCCCCCCCAAACCGCTGATTTTTGGCCAAAAAGCAGTAGTTTTCCTTTGGTTGGGAGAAAGGAAAACTTGGGGGGGAGGAAGACAAAAATTAGGGGGAAATTTGCCCCCTTTCTCCCCCTCTGGTGCCTCCACGTAAATATCAGATGATTCATTAAAAAATACTTTCAGGATTCTATTTGCTAAAATATTTACCTAAAATGCTAAATTTCAAAGTTTGCGATGATGAAAGCACATTATTTGTTTTGATGTAATGACTATATTGTGCAGTTTAACCGTACCACAGGAGAAAAATCAACACAAAAATCCCAGATGTGTTATTTTATTAAAAAATGTGATTTCTAAATATGAAGGAGGAGGATGTATTAATTAGTATTCAATGGAACATCAACACATTTTAGTGTCACAAAGGATACTTAATTCACGTTTATTATCATATACACTTCTCGTGGGCTAGCGTAGTTTCGTTGTTATCTATTGTTTTCCCGTGCGTTATCTACTACGACTCGGGTATCGAGGGAGGCTACTGGGGTATTTTTAATAACAGCCTAGAGCTTGTTATTTTTAATAACATGCACACTCGGAAGGCCTGGTGGTCACAACTGAACGCGCCGGTCACGGTAATGGTTCTACAAATACAATGTCCTGACAAATTAGAGACTATAGCGGCGCGATTGTATATATTATGATGCAAACTTAAGATACAAATTCTTATGGTGTCACACTAGCAAAGTATGTTGTATGTAGAAATATAGAGCGGTTTGCTACCTGTAAATGAACTTTCCAAATTGATTGCTCTTTACATGAAACATTTTCTCATAACAGAATACCACAATTTATTATTTTTACAGCAGCAGATATATGATTAATCAGATATTCAGATTATTTTTCATTAATGTATTCTAAAAATTTGGTAAGCAGAACTGCCCATTCCTTAAGGTAATTGCAAGAAGACAAAAATGAAAACAACAACAGAAACCTTACCCCAAGAAAATTTATGGTGATCGACCAAACACTGGTTGAAATAGGAAGGGTCCCTCAATCCCCCCCCCCCCCCCAAAAAAAAGGGACTAAGTAAGTGTAACCTCTTGAGATCAAATTGCAAAAGCTCCCCATCCTACGCCGTCATTTCAAGTTTGAAATCAAATGCTGTATCCACAAATGTCGACATCACCGATACACATAAAGTTATTTAAAGGAAATATACTACATCAGCGTAGCGTTTAGGAGGGATATGAATGAGGGGTTAATATCCTTTTATTCCGTATAGGCTTGTTGATTTCTTTCATTTCCACATCCTACTCCAAGGAAAACCAAAAAAACTAGTATCTTGCTTCGTATTTAAGAAAGCAAGGATTCAATCAACCATCTATACTGGAAGGTTAATGGCCACAAGAGCAATAAATATAAAACCCATTGGTTTTGGTAACGCTCGTCAATGGATGTTGCAAGGACAAATGTTTTTAAATGTGTTAAGTTTGTTTAAATTAATTGCGACAATTATTTCGTTATAAATCCAATTTTAGCATGTTTTTAACCAAAAACAATTGTTTTTAAACTGTTATTAATAATCATACTCTAGTGTATATAATATATAATCAATTCGCTATGAAGGCCCCGTTCGTGAAAATAACAGCTTTCGCGCTTGATGAGACTTGTTAACTTAGTTAAACAAGTCAATCAAGCGTCAAGCCTTGTTGATTTTAACGAACGCCATCTAGCTCATTGATTTCTACCTCATACACGTTAGAGAAGAAAAGTTCCAGTTTAGAAGCAGAGCGGAACCAAAACTACTGGAGAACGAAGAAAACTTGCGAGACCGAGTATGGACTGGAAACCAAACAACACAAAATCGCAGGTACGACCGAGGGTCGTGCCCGGGGTGGTGCGAAGCAAGGAAGAACAACGCACTACACCCAAAAAACCCTCTAAATATGAAGAACATCAATTTGAACTTTGTATATTTCACACAGGGATAGTATGTTGGACAGGCAGCGCAAAAACCGTGTTTTTAAATTTGAAGGCAGCAGTATCAGGAAATCTGAGTTAAAATACAATTATACTTTATATGACGTTACTGGCCTTGTGAAAAAGATTCATTCCTCTGCCAACACGCAATCCAAATCCACAATTTGGAAGGTATTGATTTGTCATTGATCAATCTATTATGGTAAAAGATATGTCAAAATGCCCTAGAACGTTGCTTAGTGAATTCAGATTGCACAGAATGAATACTACATGCATGTTGTATTTTCTCATAATCAATGTTTCAATTAAGTTGTGAGGAAAAGGTCAAGTTTAGTTTTGAGGAATCTATCAAGCCTGATGCGAATATATTTTTGCGGTATGTTATTTTCGGATTTGTGTTATTTTCGTATTTTGGCCAGTGTATATTTGAAAAAATTTCAAACCAACAAAACAACAACAGCAAAACAAAAATCAGTGTATTGAGTATGCATATAAAGACCAACAAGTAATGCGGTCATTGCTGTATCATGTCAAATGAAACATTTCTTCCCGATATTTTTGATCATGATGATTTAGGGATTCAAAAATGATACGTAGGCCTACTGTCCACCGCAATCAAATTGCTGCACAATCCTGGTGGTCAAAAAGCAAACATTTTTATTTTTGCTAAGGTAAAGTACAACTGTTTTGGTTGGAGTAAGGTTTGGAGCATGCAATCATGAGATTGTGATTTATCTTATAGGTTATAGCATACACTCAAGGTTAATTTTTTTTAAAGTGAGTATTTTCCTTATTTCTAACACATTTGTAATACTGACTGTGATTTGATTTTAAAAAATACATCGCGGTCCCCGGACCGCGAGTCTGCCGTCCGGGTTGTGATTGGGAAGTGTGGGCCAAAGGTTCACATGAGGTCACCACATATCACCCCACCCCCACCCCATCCGTCACCAAATTAAAAATCATCGTAGCCCTTATCGGAACTACTACGGCATGCAATATATTAAGGGTTACACACTTTTGACCAAGAGACACCATCAAATATATACACATACAGACACACAACCATATAATTCCTATGTGCCTTATGCAATTCTTGCAGACGGACAAAAAAAACACGTAAAGCAAAGAACAATGACTGGATTACGGTTTTGGATACGATGTAAATTAATGTCTGCAGTTATTGTACATGACCTTTTTAATACAACTACAGTATATAATTACATGTACCAGCTTCTATTGAACTGACTGAAAATGATTGGTTAATGTAGGTGAATACCAAGGGTTAGAGAAGTTATATAGACAATGTGATGGCTTAATTAAGCTACGGTGATAATGTATGTCTGAAACACAAGTCATTAGTATTGTTAGTGTTATCATGAATAATTGTTTCCTTCGAATACCATTTTCCTATGAATTAATTTTTGATGAACTTCTGTATCAATGTCAATTGTGTTATGTAGTTTGCCCATCACACTCACTAAATGTTGTACTGGCCAATCTGACGGTGTCCCACTCAATCGACCATTTGCACGATTCCCATAATACATCATCTCGTATTGGCCCATTTCCCATCCGGGAACTTTGAACCGACCGTCGAAGTCGGCTAAAACATTACGTTTAAGAGCGTAAACAAAATATCACAAAACTTAACCTATCTGTGACTTAGCACATACTAGTTTGTAATCGTCAGGGCAGTTCACACCATTGACGTGTCGTCTTGACACACACAGCGCCGCCCATTGTTGAATCTTGGCAAACCTGGCAAATTTTAAATGCCCATAGGGAGTTATCAAACCACATCATTATCTGCTGAGCGTACGGCGGTCGGGTAAGTACGTATATCTGTTTCTAAAATGGAAAGCGTAAATTGAAAACAGCGTTTGAAAAATCTCAAAGACTGAAATTATACCGAAAGGCTTGTGTGGGAAAAGGGATCGGCCCGTACGATGCGTGTTCACTTTTCCGTGGTT
>JAMKCH010005048.1:0-46387 GCA_023653785.1 Ophioderma brevispina
GCTACTACACAGTACACGCTGGGCTAGTTGTGATGCAGTAGCTGCAAGATAGGGTTTCCAAACTACACATGTGGTGTCTCCTCTACAGTACCTATCCCAATGGCTACCCTGTAGCTGCCCACTAGGTGGAGAGAAGGCCTACCTTTCCACGCTGGCCTAGTGTGGGTTGGAAGAGACTCGGGTACCTAAAGTGATGAGTGCAAGTAACAGACCCAGAATGATCCCCTACTCTTTTCGATGAGGTCTGCAACGTTTTACATGCTCAGGAATGACTCCTCTGACACACGGGACCAACAGCTTTACATGACCCTCCAAACCAAGAGGCACCAGGCACCTTTACATATACCTGCACATTCTATGCAATAGATGGAAGCCAGGAGAAATTACATAATCACACTTATGCAATTATGCAATTTCCACCTTTATAGAACTATTTGAGTATGACCAAGAAATCTGACTCTCGCTGGGCTCGAACTGCTGACGTTTCAGTGCCTTAGAACATTCAGCTACCTCACCCTCTATTCAGAACAATACAGTAAACAAAGTTCTTCTTACCTCTCTTAATTTTGAGAAAATCCACTATCTCAGTCTGAAAGTTGACCCTAGCGAGTTCCACGGGAGACAGACGCTTGATGTCCTTTGTGTCGACGTCACCGCCATATTGGACGAGATAGCGAGCAATTTCAACTTTACCATCTTTGGCCGCGATGTGTAGAGGAGTCTGAAAATGGCATGCAACAATGAAAAATAAATTAATTCTTCTTTATGCAGCTATAGCTTATTATGCACATTCACAAGTATTAACCCGTAAGACATACCTGCCAACATTTAGAACCCCAAAATCAGAATGTATGTGCTGCGAACACCTCATCACGAAAGCCCTTAAGGGTGGTGTCTATTTGTGATCCATTTTAAAGAGACACTGGCACATTTGAAAAATAGTGCACCCTCAAGATTTTTCAAAATTGATATTTTTGCATGGTTGTAAAGCTTTTATATACAATAGCCCTCACCTGAAATAATTAAGACCAAATCAGCGTACTTATGGGTAAAACGAAAGATTTTATAATTAATGTCGCCGGCAACATCAATTCAGCAGACGACGGAAATGGCGTTTAAATAAAAGAAAACGCACGCCGTATGCATGTTTCCCATGGCATGGACCCTGTTTGACCGGTCTGTGACCTTTGTGGTTTTAATATGAATGAGTACAAGTCTATGATATTCATGTAATATGCACATTGGTTGATTGAAGTTATGGAAAACTTTAAGTTAGCCTACAAATTACCTGGATGTCTTTAACCTCTTAATTAACGTCCCTATCTGTTTTGAGTATGTTATTTTTATGTGTTAATGTATCCCTATTCCAATGGCCTAGACTATCATTTGGGAGCAAATTGAAGAAATTTCATATTTTGTGAAAATGTGCCAGTGCCGCTTTAAGGCCTCTAGTGGAGTACACAGGGGCAGAGTCTCCTGAAGTTACTGGGTTTTAGTGTTTTTGAAGCTGCAGGATTTCAAGACTTTTCTGGTAAATATTTCAAGATTTGTTTGAAATTTCAGAAATCAGGATATCCCTATTTTTTTGCAATTTGGAGAGTACAAAATAGGGATGATTCCTATCAAACAGGGAAGGTTGGCAGGTATGCTAACACCACTGAATCTCACAAAATCCCACAGCAGTGAGTGAGTAAATGTAGTGACTGTGTCATCAAACAAAGACACATATGGTCACAAAATCGCGACACCAGTGTAGCGTGGAATTCTCGTTCATGGGACTGGGGCCCGAAGGGTCCCTGGTTCGAGACCGACCAATTTTTGCGACTTTTCATCTTCCCCTCTTCCCTCATTCCTTCACTTCTCCTGGATGATAAGCTTCAAACAGATAGGGTTAAGAAGGTTGATTTAAAATCATTGTCCAGAAACCTATCCTAAGTATACTTCAGGCCCGTACGACAGCGTTCAAGCTTTGACTTACGTTTAGCGGACACGGGTGTGAAAAAAATATTTAGGAGTGAAAACAGTCAAAATTCTTGATTACTTAAATGTTTCTAAGGGTAAAATGTCATATATTTTCAGATTTTGGCACTTAAAACCCCATATTTTTCACTGATTTTGAGAAAAATTCAGTTTTTTGGCCAATTTTAGCCAAAAATGGCCGTTTTCAGGTGACAAAAATTTTGACTTGCTAATTTCCTGCAAGTGTATGAACATGAAAACTACCTAGTAGTGACTAATTCTTTATGCTAATCATGTGGCAGGGGTACATTTGTAATATTCAAATCATTAAATGGGATCAATCTATTTCTTTAATTTTGTAAGAGGGTTAGAAAGTCGGTGGTCAGGGTGACAATTGATTTGAGAAAAAATGGCATTTACGCCCAATTTTGTGATTGAAAAAGCCATAACTCCTCAATGGTATGAGCTATGGTGATGTACCTTATGTCTTTTTGTTCAGCATTTCAATAGCTAAATAGTGATATAAAACTTGACTAAGTTGAATGTACTGAAAAAAAATAAAGTAGTAATATGTTACCCCTACCCCTAACATTTCGGAGGGTGTGAAAAAAATAAAGGCCTTCGCAAAAAAAATAAGTCCTTCAAAACTGTGAGGTTTAAGGCTAAATAAATATAAACTTGCTATAGCCAAGACCTCCCTCTAGAACAAGTTTATATTTGTTTAGCCCTGAGAGTCTCAGTTTTGAAGGACTTATTTTTTTTGGCGACCGACTTTTGCTCAAATTTGAGGACTTCGGGCAGAAATATGCCTGTACAGTGCTATGGGAAAAATTTTCAAGTTAATAATTATGCATTTTTTATTTCAGATTCAGTTTCTACAGAAAATTTCACCCTAGAAAATGGTATTTTAAGTAGGATATCTTTCCCTTTAAGTTTCCACCATTCTGTCCACCAAACGTAAGTCAAAGCTTGAACGCTGTCGTACGTAAATTCCACAAAAGGTCCACTTTTTGCTGAATTTTTTTATAAAAAGGCCCAAAATTTAGAGAAATTTTGACAAGAAAGTCCTCTTTTTGGTGATGAGGTGTTCAGAAAGTCCAAAAAATATTTTTTTTTTTTTTTTTTTTTTTTTTTTTTTTTTTTTTTTTTTTTTTAAAAAGTCCACTTTTTCAAAGCCCCACACCCCCCCCCCAAAAAAAAATATATATATATCCTGCGTACGACCCTGGTATACTTTACTGCAAAGTTATGGAACTTTATGACAGACTCACTATGAATGAGTGACTGAAGGGATGTGTGGCCACAATAATTCCCCTTTTTTCCCAAATGCATCTTGCCAAAATACCCCGTCTTTGCTTATAACAAACAAACACCCTTTCTGAAAACTATTGACTTTTGCATAAAATTCACTACTTTTTGATATTTTAATTTGAAAGATGTACTCATTTTTTCTGTAATAGTTTTGTAACTCCAAATTTTTCCAAGCCTCACTGAATGACCCACACTATAGGGGATTCTCAACAAAAGAACCCTGTTTGAGTTTTGAATTTCTCACTGAAAGTAAGTGTTTTCTCCTCCCCATACCGACCACTTGTTTTGAATTGTTGGCCACACACTCCGTTGCTTGTATCGCTGTCTACTCCTTGCAGACAGTCATCAGTCAGTTGGGAGGTCATCCTACCACAACTATTTACAGTGAAAATTCTTGGACAGGTCATCTGGTAATAAACACTGCATGCATAGGTCCGCAGTACAAATCCATCCAAATCAGACCCATGATATAGCACATGAGAATTATACCAATAAACCAATGCTGTTTGCTGATTGCACCGACTACTTACGGTTCGTTCGTACTTCACAGCATCTGCATTGTAGTGAGTTGTATTGGCTGAACTTCAGCCTCTACCCAAAATACTGTGCAGCAGTACCGTAATAAAGTTAAATTCATTTCAACTGGATTCACAGCGAGCTGTGTTGAGTTGTAGCAGAAAGTGATTGATATATCGGTAGTGCAACACACAGTGCAGCGAGGTATGAACTGACCTTTACTTCTATCTAAGTTACAGTGGCGTAGTTAGGGTGGGCAAGGGGGGAGGCACGTGCCCCGGGCACCACCTCAGGGGGGCGCTGAAATGATGTTGGGAAAAAAATAAAATTGACACTGTCACATGCAGTATAGGCCTATAGTTCATAACTGAGAGCCCTTTGAAGGTACTTAAACTTGCTAAAACTCAAGAGCTTCCGGGGGCTTCTCCCCCTGGACCCCACCAGGGGTAAGTATAGATCATTTGCTTCATGATAATGAGATAATGAGAGCTCTCCGAAGGCACTCAAGCATGCTAAAAGTCGAGAGCCTCCGGTGGCTCCGACCCCTGGACCCCGCCAGGGGCAGTATAGTTCATCTGCTTCGAGATAATGAGATATCTGAGAGCTCTCCGAAGGCACTTAAACATGGTAAAACCTGAGAGCTTCCGGGGGCTCTGCCCCCTGGACCCCCGTAAGGGGCTTTGCCTCGGGACCACATTAGGGGCCATAAGGTGAGCCCCTGGATCCCATCTGTTTTTGCTCATGCTATGCGCTGTGGGGGGGGGGGGGGTTTTTTTTTTTTTTTTTTTTAGATCATTTGCTTCATGATAATGAGATATAGGAGAGCTCTCCGAAGGCATTCAAATATGCTAAACCCCACAACTTCCGGGGGCTTCGCCCCTGGACTTCCTCCAGGAGCAGTATAGTTCATCTGCTTCAAGAAAATGAGATACCTGAGAGCTCTCCGAAGACACTCAAACATGCTAAAACCCGAGAGCTTCCGGGGGCTCTGCCCCCTGGACCCCCGTAAGGGGCTTTGCCTCGGGACCACATTAGGGGCCATAAGGCGAGCCCGTGGATCCCATCTGTTTTTGCTCACGCTATGCGCTGGGGGGGTCACATTAACATCTTGCCCGGGCGCCACATCCACTAGCTACGCCACTGCTAAGTTAGGTACAGCCGTCTCTGGCACCCTGCATTACTACTCTACTTAAATCGTATCAGGCATTTACTGGGAATATCTCTTTACAATATATATCCCTCTGCATAGAATATATGATTTTCAGGTGTAAACTTACATAATTTTGATACTTATCCCCAGCAGAGATATTAGGATCAGCTCCAGCCTCTAGTAACAACCTCACACACTCAATGCTCTCGTCTCTCTCCATGATCTCCGCCGCACACACCGCATGGAGGGCGGTGCGCCCAAACGAATCCCTCTCATTGATGAATTTCCTCTGTGGACCTTGCAGAAGATCAATAAGCAGGGAGGTGTTAAAGTAGATGGCCGCCTGATGTATCAATTTGCCTTTGAATTCCCGCGCATCCGGGTCGTTAAGGTCCACCGTGCTTTGGTGGTTTCCCTCCATTCCGCCGGTTCATTTCAATGAGCTAGGATCATCCGTCACATGTTCAGAAGAGCTCATTATGGTCGGGTGATATTATTACGGAGATGGTACCAAGCCCAGTGAGTGAATATTAGCATCATGCAGGCAAACTTGTTCCTAGCAGAGAGTGGACGAGGTGCAGTTGTTCAATGTACAGCTACATCAGACCTATTTTAACACGAAAACAAAGCAAAATAAAAATGGGTGCTGATTATAGGAAAAATATTATTTGTGATTAAAATCTAAAACTTACGTTTTTTTTGCATGATTATAAAATATGAATTAGAGTTATTAGTAACATTAACAATAATCAAAAGATGTGGTTATTTTTTTATTTTGGCCTCCAAAAATGTTCAGATCTGGATTGACCTATGAGCATGAGAGCACTTGTTGGTTTAGAAAGCTGCTTCAATTTGCCATTAAGTATGGGTGCCTTTTGAGATTTTTTTTGCATATTGCAGATTAGCCTATTTGCACATTTTTTGAAAAATTGGTTTTATAAGGATGAGGCTTTTACTTGGTATAAGGGACCCCCTATGCCATACTGCAATGAACACTTTCTGAGCCATTTCAATATGTCCTCATAAAATGAAAGTTCCCATATCTGAATTTCAATGTGGAATGTCTTATCAGAGAGATGTTATAGTTAATCATATATCTCTTTTGAAAGGTATTGTACATCACTAACATTGGCGGCAGCCAACTCATTTTCTGGGGGAAAATGGGGGGGGGGGAGAGTGAAATTCTGGAAAGGCAAAACTTGAAAAATTTTGCCCCAATCAACTACTATTTGCCCCAAATTTGTGCAATTTTTGGCCCAAAAATCGCTGCTTTTTGCCCAAAAATGTGTCACTTTTCTTCTGCTGGGGGGGGGGGGGGGGGGGGGGGGGGGGGGGGGGGGGGGCAAAACTGGTGGGCTGCGCCAAACTGGGGGCCGCCACTTGAACCTTACTGTAAAGGATCCATATAATGGGTCTTAAGAAAAACAGCTGAATAAAATCACAAGGTTCGTCATCAACTTCTGGATCTGGGATTTTACTACTCCAACACAGCAAGTTCCTGCTCAACACTAGAGTTTGTAGTCATGTCATTTTTGTTAAAAATTAGAAAGAAAAACAGAAAGTTACATCTCAGAATCATAAATAATTATTGCTAAACTGATGCCATTTCACATCAAATTTAGGTATCGATATTTTACATTTCTTGTTAAATGCTTCTATCCACTTGATCATAGGAATCCTCACTTTATGGTCATTTGGAACAGGATGGATTTTGAGTGCACACAGATGATACAATGACCCTTTAACTCCACCACATAACCTTTGAGACCCAATATGTGCACACCTGCATACAGGGCTTGGTCAGTTCCTTATACTGACCAATTTTAGTGTTCAAAGCTTTGATTTGTGGAACAAATAAGGAATGCTTCTTTAATTGGTCCATACGACCTCGCACCCCAATTGGAGTACACCACACATGAACCATTGGGCAAGTGGTTTTTCTGATCAAATTTGGCTACAATTGGCCCAATCAGTGGACTAAATAACAAATTACAAAACTTTAACCAAATGACCAGACATACACATACTACTACATTCACATACTGCAATAGTGATTCTTTAGGCATTTTTCTATTGATCAATATTTTCTCGGATCGCACCGGGTAACAGGATTAAAACTGGTTAACAGAAATGACCTTCTCTGGTATTTGCTACCTTTTACCTTATACCACCGGGGAAATTCATATCTGGCAAACCATCCTTGTTTTTGGAAGGATTTTTCCCGACAACATCCGGATCAGGTCAATAAAAAAGACCCCCCGCTCCGCATCAGTTGCGCATGCAGTTGAGAACCGGAAAGTGACTTGGTCACTGACGCAAGCACGGCTTACAATTTGATCAACAACACACGGGTTGATGCAACACCGAAACGATTGCAAATGCCATGATGGCCATTGTTAGTATCATACATAGAATTAGCATCTCACTTAACTGCACGTCAGATTTTGGGCAAATATTGTATATCAACAACGCAAAGGAAAGACATAACTTTTGCCTTTGTCATTCCCTGGGTCAATCCATGCACTGCGATATAAACCCTGTGAGTGTTCTCTACCCGGCAAATTTCACTTGGGTCACAGAAGTCGGCTCTTTCCCCGAATGCTTGCTCCAGTAAAAATTACCCTCTCTCTACTATCGTACACTATTTACCGGGGAAATATCTCACCGGTAAAATACCGGATGCTCAATAGAAAATGCTATTTGTCTTGCTCTTAGCAAGCTCAGGGCCCAGGGCAAGACAAAAAGTTGAGATTTTTATATCATCTGAGCTTTGGTATTGTATGTAAAGTGGAGAAAGAAACATGCATCACATACTAGAACATTAAGAACGATATAAACTGAACATACACAACATGCCCAAGCATAAACGCCCTGGAAAAAAATTCCTGGACATCCACGCCTGGTCTGGAAATTGAACCCTGGACCTAATCCAGTGCGTAAGTTTGATCATCTCTGCAAGAAATTCAATATTGTCTGGGCAGAAATAACAGCAGAGTGGCCTATGGGACATGGTAAAATGGTAATACAAGCACTGCTCGTAACACCAAACACGGAACATCTGAATCAATCGAAATTTCAAGGATTAGCTTTTCTCAAGGATACCGAGTGAACAACAAATAAAATAGAATATTAAGAGGCTAAAATCACAAAATCCACACATATCTTGTGCCACAGTAAACACTATCACAGTAGAAATTTGCCAATAATTACCTCAATGCTTCCAGCATGTAGTTCTAGAAATCGTAAGAATTCATGTAATAGGTGCACTTCAAAATCAATGAACAGATCCCACGATATTAGTCAACACAATACAGGTCCCTACTGCACAACACACGTGAAACCTCTAAACAATTCTACTGATACCGAAATATGTAAGCTGTAAGCTACGCCATGTTGCTACTTCATAATTACATGTACATTCAGTTTGAATTGCACAATTCATATTATGAGAGTAGTAAACTCTGGATTTCCTTCTCACAAGGTTATTCAAAATGACAGGATTTTTGCTTTTTTAAAAATAATAAAGCACAATTTTTTAAAGAAAATGATTTATTTTTTGGTTTATATTATATTTTGTAGTGGGCAGTGGCAGGGGGCAATTTCCCCCAATTGTTTCCCCCCAATTTCCCCCCTTATTTTATGATAAATACGCTTTTAGCATTCTCGTTCGCAGGTAGAGGATTACTACTAGACAATTACACACAAAGTTAGCTTTTTAACTTACTCGCACTCTAGGCAAGCTTGTCTGATAGCACTTTAAAAATGCAACGTCATCACAAAATTTATAATTTTTCAGACATATATAGATTAAATTAAAGAATCAATACTCCCAAACTTACTTAATTGTCAGAGTATGTCCAATGCTAAAGAACTAAGTCCACCCCCCTAACCTTAGAGGTAAATTTCAGGAATGAAAAAAAAAGGAAAAAAAATTAGTACAAAATGCTAACTTAACAATGTAGTTTATAACACCCTTTCTGATCCCAAAATTATCAGCAGTAATATTAGATTGTATTCAATCGTTGATACACAGGAAACAAAAATCCTTTGTTTTCATATATTATACCATGGCCGGTTTAAAGTCCATGGTCCGATCGTATATAGCCTCACCCAGTAACCCAGATTTTACCGGAAGTGGTCAACATTTTGGTATCTGAAGAAAGCTACTTTCTCATTTGCCCTGTAAATCTTAGGGGTAAAGGAGGTTTGTTTGGGTGTTATGAGCGAAAATATGAACCACTCTTGGCTCGACAAATATAAAAGTTTAAACAGTACTCTTCGGGGGATTCACCAAAATCATGTTTTAGCTCTCACTTCAAAAGGGTTGAAAGATCGGCGAGAAACTTCCAGATGCGGTTTTAGATTGCGGTTTGGGGTGAAGCCATTCTATCAAGATGAAAAAAGTTAATTAGACTTAAATCGGGTCATCCCCTTTAATATGATCAAAAAGATTTCAGTCAATATTCCAATTATTAATCCCACCATTGATTGAACCTATTATTCACTCCTAATCAGGGATACACTAGACAATTACAGTAGTAATCAAGTCGAAGGTTTTTGGTGGTACATATGTGTTACCAAAGTGAATTATTCATACGATATGATAATTATTGCAAAAGTTCATCAACTAAACCATTTTTATTAAAAATACTAAGATTGTTTGGACCTATTTCAGGGCAATATTAGCCTCTGTCCAATAGATTCAGTTTCTATTGCCCATGAACTACTGCACTACGCCAATTCAAAAGCTATGCTGTAAAAGTGGGATATTTTGCATGTGCAATATTTCGCACTTGGGTGCTCAAGCCTCTTTGTCATATTTTTTGTTAAGTGTGAAAATCATGGTTGTCTAAAGAATGTTTTCTTTACACTAGATAAAAGTTTTCAAAATTTCCAATACTGGCCTCTTGGTTCATGAAAAGAGAACAAAAACAATGTAGTGCAAAACTGCTGTGATGAACATGTAAAAAAAAAAATTAAAAAAAAAACAGACCCCCCCCCCATTGCCAAATTCCAAAAGCCCCTTTAAATGCTTAAAAACAAGCTCAGAAAGGCCAAAAAAAAAAGATTTTGGTGAGCCAAGAGCAAGCAAAACATAAAAGGATTTATATGTTTTTTGCTCCACAAAAAAGGGCTAAAATTCAGGTTTTAAAAGAGTGACTTTTGCCCAAATTGACCGAGGTGGGTGTGGGGTTAAAGTTAATTCCTTTTTTTTAAAATTTGCCCCCCCCCAAAAAAAAATCCTGGTTACTGGCCAGGTGTGGCCACACAGGGGTATAAAATTATTCATTTTTAAAACCTAACTCTATCTTGCAGGCCTCTCAGGGCACAGGGTTTTTTTTAAAGGTGATATTTGTGATTCCAGTCCCATTTGTTTTATTTAGGGTTTAATTAGACAATCCGTAAAGAGACATGAGGAGGGATTTCCAGGAAGAAAGAAAGAAGAGCCCCCAATTTTTCTCGAACCCCGGTTTTTTACATATTTGGAATGCTTACCAAGTATTAGATCACAACCTGAAGTGAATAAGCCGAATGCGCCGTCTTTATGTAATAAGATGATTGATTTGGACTTTTGTCGTGCACGACAGGAAAAAAGTCAAAGCCCATGGTTTTCTATGGGAACGATTACGATAGCAGGCGAGGTTCAAAACAAGGTTTGTGGTTTCTTTTGCACCTGTTGTCCATAAAACTTCGAAACCTCTCGGAGGGGTCTCAAACCGATCCAGTGAAATTTGAGAGAAATTTGTATCCTAAAAAAAATCTCCTAATGTCACTTTAAGAAAAGCTTACAACCAATTATTCAGTTGATTTCAATCTTGGTGTTTGGCAGTGGCATACCGAAGCAGTCGATCCAAAATTCCCAAGTCGTCCTAACAGAGGAGGACATTTGCAAGGCGTCCCATGATTTGCACCAATTCAGTTCGCTTGAAGAAATTCATGCTTTTACTTTAATTTTGCCGCAAATTTAGACTGAAATTAGTCAAAATTCCCTTAAGAAGAGGGACGAAAATGCTATTTGGTTCCAATATCATCCCGTTTTTTCAAGCCATAGGGGGCACTTCCCCCCAACCCCCGGCCCATGCCGGCCACTCGTGTTTGGGGAATAGGTGCAAATGCACGTAAATTAGGCACTAATAAGCTAACAGTTCAGATGATTTAAAAATCTAACTTTTTTAGGTTCTTCTCCTTAGCATGTCCACAAGTCATTGGTAATGGCTTGTGGTTGTGTCAGGATTTATTCAGCTGAGTAAGCTGATCCAGGGCCGCGTGTATCCGTGATACAGATGCTACAATCCTGGAATTAATTGTTGACACACATTTAATCTCAATTTGGAATTCATTGCCCCCTTTCCCCTAATGCAGTGTTGATCAGTTCCTTATCATCTGCAGCCTGGCAGGGTCCCTCAACATTGTATGGGGGTGGGGAAGGCAGGGGTGAAGTGGAAGGTTGATACATGCTATTGATCATAGTTTGGAAAATCACTTTTCTATTGTAAATACACAGGAAACTCAAATAGTACGGCAGTAGTATGACAACTATTTATTTCCGGGATTGTAGGTATGTCGGGGGATGAGGTTGTCACAGATAACAAAATGCCTCTAAACATTTCTTAAGTTTTGGGAATTTCCACAACTTCATGTAATCTGTGTCAGTTATAGCATAACTCTAGTACATAATATATATTTTGCTTGTTACAAAATTTCACTAGTCCATTCTCGACAAACACAAAACTAACACTCCCATAAAGATAATGGTGTGTACAGTAATTTTTCAGGGATATCTCAAATAAACCCAATATACAATGAACCTAGAAATCAACTCAGTGTAATATAGTTGTAATCATTACATATCACCCCTAAATCATGTTTCAAAATGTATGAGCAAAATTAATTAGTCATTTAACTCTAAGACATTGTTTATAACATGCGCTTTCTCAATCAAGGTATATGGGCTTTATTGAAAACAAACGACTTCCTGTAGCTGTGACACAATTGCACATAGAGGATGGTATGCTTTACAGATTATATCAACCTTGATAAAGACAAATTATTACCCATCAGTGACTATTTACTCAACACTCTTAAAAATAAAGGTTCAACATAGAACCCTTTTTTGTACTGTCTTTTTCACCCTAAGCAGTGCTAAGGTTCTATCAAGAACCTTAAAAAGTTCTATGAAAGAACCTTCAAAATATAGGCCTAGGAAAGTCTTTTTGTAGTTTCCACATATTTTGGGAGGGTAAGCAACATGAAAGGCGGTGCAAACCTTTTTAGTCCAAAATACAGGCGCCCGTCTCAAAAAAGTGGTACAATCATAAAACGAGAGCATCAAGGATGCTGGGGCTTACTCCAGAGTGTGGTTGTTGAGTTATGCAATGAAGTGAAACCATATAGGTACAAGGTACAAAGCACAATGGCGGCTAAGTGACCAGTGATATTTCCCAATCCTAACGCCCCTTAACTGGGCTATTCAATGTCAACACTTTGGATATGCAACGCAGCAGCACATGTCATGGATTTTTTTTCTTTTTTGGGTGTGTGATACGATATTGATGAGAATGAAAATCCTGAAATTTGAGTTTCATACCCCGCCTTTCGTTTTTCCGCAGGTAGCATTCAGTAATTCTAGGGGGGGGTCACCATCAAACATGCTGGTTGTGATGCAAATGGCAATTTGGAGAGGGCCATAAAACTTGTTAATGGAACCCCTCCCAACTCTGGATGAAATCACTATCTGGGGATTTTTTTGGTTGTAGGTAGAATGTGATAGCTCCTTTACTTTTTAAAGTATTTGGGTGGTAGAAATGCATATCGTTTCATGTGAGAACCAAAGGTGGGGGGGGGGGGGTCAGCAGAATCCTGCAACATATTTTTAATGTTCCGTTTTCTTGTTAACCAGATTCACACTGCAGGACTTTCTACAGTACAAGGCGGGGAGGAGGAAAATAATAAGGTACATTAGGTTTAGAAAAGAGAGTTACAGCCTATTGAAAAATCCTAATTTTGCAATTTGACATGTATTTGCCCCCCTGTAAATCAGTGTTGACATATGACATCACCCCCTCTACTTCAATAGTTGAAGATACCTCATCAAAGAACTATTCTTGAAAAATCATCTTGGTGTCTTCGCTGTCTTCATTTTTTTCTGCACAAATACTTTTGCGGATACCCCATAGAAATGTATATGGTGATATAACGCTGGTGCAATGTACAAATGACCTCTGATCACATATACCTTTGTGTGGTAACTTTGGTGGTGTATTTGGTGTTTTTGAAAAAATAAAGACAGCTAGTTCCTTTCAGGGAAAGTGTTGTAATGTATATATCTCACCATATCTGAAGAAGAGGGGCCGTGTCAAAATGTCAACATTGGTTTTCACGGGGGCAAATGTTCAAAAAAAGTACAATTACCATTTTCAAGGGCTGTACCCTCACTTATTTTACTTTTAATTTGCGATCTCGCCTGGCAAGAATGCCGTATACACAAGGTGTTAGTTTGGCACAGCTGTCAGTTGATGCAGGGCATCAAAATTCAATAACTCCTCTTTGGAATAATATCTAGAAGATGTAGCAATTTCTGAAACTGAAAGCCTACCAAGGGGAAAATGACGAAGATGACCTTTGACCTTGATATGGAACCTTTGACCGCAACAACATATGAAGGAACCCGTATTGCACCTTCGACGCAAGTTAAGTTGAAATCGGACTTCAAACTTTTCAAGATGACCAAAAAACCAAAACTAACCAACTGGAACATGCCCTCAGTTGACTTGACTTGTCCATGACCTTTGACATCATCCACCAATGTAGGAACCCCTTTGCAAACCTTCACCACTCCAAGGTCTGGTTTAAATCGGACTTAACTTTTCGTCGAGATGCAAAAAATTAAACCTAACCAAACGGGAACTGCAACATGACCTCCCTCGGGATGACCTTTATCCTTGGTCCATGACCTTTGACATCATCCACATATGACGGAACCCCTATTGCAACCTTCACCCAAGTCTGATATAAATAATTGGATCGATTTTGGAGTAGGATATGAGTTTTGAAATCTGTGCGGTGTCGCGGAGCGACAAGCGCAATATTTTCAAAACTCATATCGAGACCGATAAATTCTTGTATCCTGTGATAAAAATCATCCAATTTTAAATCAATTATGTTTTCAGAATCTGACATGAACCTGGCCTGTCAAGTTTAGAATAACTAGATCCTATAACATTAGTGAAAAGTATAAACCCACAAGGTAACTATCAATATTTTTTAAAGTGAACATCAGGAGTATAAAATAAATTGACCATTTTGACCACTAGGAAAAACCAAGAACTTGAGGCCAGATAGCACCAGGAACCACCACAGAAATGAACCAGAATACCCCAAGAACCACCCCAAAATTTCCAAGAGTAGAACAGCAAAACCCAAAATATGACACCCCCAAAGAAATGAACATCCCTAGACTACTTCACAGCCAATCATAAGCCTCCCAGAAAAACTCAATGTCCCTGGTCTTTTTAAAACTCTGTCATTGTCTCAAAAACTTCATGTCCACTGTCTCGATATGTTTTTATATTGTACATTAAGGTGGACCCATGATAGAATTCTTCCTGGAATTTTCTTTAAAATTTGCTATAGGGTATTTCACATTGGTTGCTGATTCAAAATCTGTAAAAATAGGGGTCACAGACTTCGTTTTCGAGATATTAACGTTATGAAAAACAGACACTTTCACACACCAAATTTGTACACAGTTTCTATGGAAATATATAAAATGATGCTAAAATGGATCACAGCAAGAAAACGTTTCGCTGAATTTTTCTAATTTTTAATTATGCTAGGTCCCAACCACATACATCACAAAAATAAAATAAAAAATGGGGGTGCACGGACTTACTTTTTCGTTATTCCACCAAAATGTGTGCAAAAAGGTGCAATAGAAGTTGTATTTTGGTTTGCACTGTTTCTGCAAACGCGTATTTACTTTACTCCTCACGCATTACCGAGAGATGCGCCAAGCGTATCGGTTTGCGAAGAGGAGCGTTTGGTTGACTCTCAATGATGGAAAGACACAAGGGTAATTTCCCGCCCTAATGAAAATCATTTCATCTTCATTTTGCATTGCCTATTCCTTTCGCATTTCAAACCTATTGGCTCAATAACGTTTTCTTTCTATCTTTCAAACGCCGTATGATATTCTCCCGGCTTTGGACCGCGAAAGCATGATAGGAACATGGACAGCAGATTCAGCATTATTTCAACAGTTAATTTTCATTTTGTTTCTTTTTCATTCACTTTTTGAAATTTCGCCAATAACATCAATGTCCACCAATATCGGATAATGGCCCGGAGAGGTGATGGAAGAAACAGCCCTTTTGGTTTTAAATTTCGCGCACAATCATGAAATGACGCAAAATATTACACCAAACTCATTATTTGCTGCGTTGCGCATTCACAGAAAACTTTCGCGTCATGTTGTTGTTTGCTAGGGCTCTAAATCTATACTTGGAGATCCCTGCGGGTACTGACCGTAGACCGGCTTTTTTTGCACACGATCATGCGGCAATCCACTTAAGTGTGTACAAAGGTATAGGATGAAGAATTCTGAAAACATAATAAGGTTGAAAATCGGACTTAAACTGTTTCAAATGAGATGCACAAAAACCGAAAACCTAACCACACTGAACACATATACACATACATACATACACATACATACACATAACGGATTCGCACCTCACAATCCCCCTCTGCTTTTCATCCAGGGGGATAAAAAGAGCCTCAAAGAGGGCCTTATAGGCGGTACATAAACCATACTTCCTCCCATGTGAGAACCCCCCCCTCCCCAACCTGTACTTTAATTCTTTTGCTGTCAACCCACTTTTGAAACATTTAATTTTTATGTACCACATTTTTTACCATTACATTAATTTCCAATTCACAACACACAAATGCACACATACACAACAGGTTCATAAAATGATGAATTTGGCAATTCCAAAGGACAAAATCATTTTTTTTAGTTGTCATACAACGAAAACTTTCTAAATTTAGAGGTAACCTCCTCCATGTGTGACAAAATCATATGCCCTGCAAGGCATCTATGCCAAAACAACCATCCAGGCACAGATAAAGCACATGTGGTGTATAATTACTGACCTTGACAGTTTACTGACGCCTTGATGTACCAAAAAAATGGTTCCCTGTTTCTTAATAGAGACCCTACTTTAACAGGCATGCAAGAGTCGCCAGACAACGACAGTGAACCAAGAGTATGACTATAAATTGATATTTTAGTCTTACAAGAAATGTTTTACAGTGTAACACGTCTGTGCGTTTCTTGATAGTTATTGCCCTGTTTCTTGCGTGTTAATGTATTCCAAGGTGGGGTGAGTGTTTTTGGGCCCTATAGACGTTTTGCTCGACTCCTCCATATCACTGTTTTGTTTTCATACTGTGGTAGTACTTGGAAAAAAAGTTTGATTGAGGCATTTGATCTTTCACCCATGCAAACTCTCTTAGAGACTTACTTCGTAAGCCAAAAATTGGTTAAATATGAAATTTGTTGAAATAAGCCATTTTACTGTGGCATAATATTAAAGAACAAAGAACAGGCTTTCCAATGGCGTTTTTTTCATCTTATTTGCATTTTGTAAGCCAGAGATATAATCATTTTACTGACTGCGATCCCAAAATAGATTTTTGGTGCCAGCTTTTTATTGCATGGGCAGACCGCAGAGTTGTTTCGCACCGTTTTTATACCATGCTGTCCTTGACGCTCACAAAGATTGCCAACTTGAACAAAAGAAACACAACACAGATTAATGCGTAAACAAAGGAAGTCTAGTTTTTAGACAAAGTTTTAAAAGTCAACATAATAAGTTTCAATGAAATATCTTCGTTTTTATAAATAATAACAATACAAATATTTATTGCACTCAATGAAATGGGGCTTTTAAATTATTACCAAATTTGTATCCGGTAAATCATGCCATAAGGAATGTAATTGCAACGCTCCAAATCCAAAGAATGGTTTAAAAATATTGCCACTATCTTTGTGCATTTACGATTATTAAGTCAAAATCAAAAGTTGAATTTGGGAGCAAAGTATCAAGGTGTTGGTAGGAATTTGCATTTCATGATACTTCAAGACCATAAAAACCCTCTTCTCCAGGTTGCTGTACGCTCATGGTTGTCTTCTAACAAACAATAGCATGTCGAATGCTATTCCATTTATCTTAAAGCCAGAACTTACTGATCATAATTTCCACCATTACGTAACTGTTTTCGTATCTTTTAGAGTTTCTTTATGAAGTGAATTCCTTTTTAAAGAATTCCTTATCTTTTCAAATGTGAATAACTTATGTTTAACTAATTCTTTCACCGTTTTCACTCAACCAGAAAGTGGCACAAACTCGATTTGTGTGTTCCGTAGTAAACTGGAGTTATCTCTCGATTGAAACAAGCAAATGAGATGAAACAAAAAATCCTGGAAAGCCAGGTCTTTTCTCTTTAATGTGATGTACAACACAACTTACGTATGTTGAGATATAATATTGAAAAAATTGTTTTTTTGATTGTACCATTTTTTTGAGACAGGCTGTAATTTCATATATGGCCCCAATTTTTCTTTCCTGTTATACCAAGAACCTACGGCCGTCCTCAGAAGGGTGCTTTATTACCATCCATTTAAGGTGGATGCTGCACGATCGAATTCATCCTGGAATTTTCTTTAAAATTTGATATATGGTATTTTCGTTGGTGCTGATTCAAAATCTAAAATAAAATATAGGGTTATGGGCTTCGTTCTCGAGATATTTACGTTATAAAAACATTTTTTGGCAAAAATTTGTACACAGTTCTATGGGAAATGTGTTAAAATGGTGTAAAAATCAATCACAGCAAGAAAACGCTTCCGGGAATTTTTTCTAATTTTTAATTATGTAAGGGTCCCAACCATATACGTCCCAAAAATAAAATAAAAATTGGGGGTCACAGACTTACTTTTTTTTTGTTATTCCCCCAAATGTGGCAAAAAAAGTGCAAAACTGTATTTTCGTTTGTATTGTTTCTGCGAACGCGTAATTTGACTTACGCCTCACGCATCAACGAGAGTTCCGCAAGCGTATCGGTAGCGAAGAGGAGCAGAATGCATATATCGCTGGTTCCTGCGCGCTTGATTGAGAGAAGCGATGGAAGAATAGCACAAGGCACCTTTTGTTTTTAAATTTCTCGCACATGAAATTACGCAATATTATTTTATTGCGCAATATTGTGTTGTTAGGGCTCCAAATCTACTAGGAGAGTCCTGCGCGTACTGACCGTAGACGGCTGTTGCCACGATCGTGCAGCATCCACCTTAAGGGTTCCTATAGTTTAAGGTTCTACAAAGAACCATTTTCTTGGCTACAGAACCTTTTTGGGTTCTATAAAGAACCCCATGAAGATTTGTTAGAGTTCATCATAGAACAAAAAAAGGTTCTGTAGCCAAGAAAATGGTTCTTTTGTTGGACCTTAAACTCTAGGAACCCTAAAACAAAGCACCCTTCAGAGGTTCTTGGTAGAACAGAAAGAAATTATTTTTATTTGGCCACAAAAATATTTTAGAACCAAAGGGTCATCACTGCCTTCCACATTGCTTAACCTTTCAAAATATATGTGAACACATGCAAAAAGAACATTCCTAGGCCTATTTAAATTTTTAAGGTTCTTCATAGAACTTTTTAAGGTTCTTTATAGAACCATAGAAGTGCTTAGGGTGAAAAATACAGGACAAAAAAGGGTTCTATGTTGAACCTTTATTTCTAAGAGTGAAGAGTTCAGTTTTATTAATTTTAAAATTATGATTTTTCATGACCATAATTTTGAATCACCATGTCAGGTCAGGTTTCTTTTGAGGGCCAGCTACTGGTAACTAGTACTACCTGTTCCAGGGCCGGAAGTCGGTAAACTAAAAAGAAAATCTACCTTCATGAGTGCCGGCTATGGAGAGCCAACGGTGAGCATCCAGCAATGTTTACATGCTGCCTTGCATGGCTGGGCGGGGAAGCCCAAAGGCTAGGAAAGTGTTGAATGATCGTACACCCAAGACATGATAATCTCTGAAACACTCCAACCCCCCTCCTCAAATTTTGGAGGCATTGGTGAAAAAAACCTCCTTCAATTTTTGTAGGGATTGGAGAAAAGTTGAAAATTATATACACCAGGAAAATGATAAGCATTCTGCCCCCCCACCCCACACTGGCCCCCTGTTATTACCCTGATTGTAAGCCTATTGTCTTTGTGCCAATAATCATACTTCTGTGCATGCATGTGTCAAAGTATTATGTGGTCATCATAAGGGGGTAAATAACTGCTTGCACCAACATTATCTGTCAACTGAACCCTACTATAACCACAATTCGAATGCCCGACAGTAACATAAAACAAACCCCCCAGAGAGTAGTAGCACATTTGTTTGACTGCAAAGCATATATGACAACGTTCAAGATCTGACTTGCGTTTGGAGGACAAAATGAGGAAAAACTGAAGTTCAAGAATGTTGGAATGAAAACAACTTTTTTCTGGGGTGAAAAGTTGTGTAGAAACTGACATCTGGATTAGAAATGCAAAATTACCTCCCACTAAATGCTACGTATCAAAATACAAACCATCCATGATATCCGAATAGGGAAAAAGAGACAACGTGCTAAAACTATGCATATCAATAATTTTACTGAACCGGTCAAATATACCATAGTACACATAAGTAAGTCTATTCTTACATTGGAATGTGTTTAAATACTGTATTAATCATTCTGATCCTAAGTCCTAGTTTAGGTGGGATTTGGTATGAAATAGATGCTTTTGTACATTAAATGACCCCTTGCTGGAAGGAAAAAATGATTGATAAAAAAATTCAAACTCAAAATGAGGAGTCCCTAGTCTAAATAATTATAACTTGGTTGTAGGGGGAGGTATTGGGCATAAACAAGTTCATATTTTAAATCCCAACAAAATAATCCCTGATTTTTTTGAGTTGAATTTTTTATCAAAGGAACTAATTTTTTTCCACCTGCATAAAATTAAGGGGTAGGTAACATTTTGCTATAATTTTTTTAGTAAGAGCTTCTGGTTCAAAACTTAACTACCTATGTTTAGCATTGCTTTCTGAACAATACAAAAAAATTATATCTCTAGGGTAACCTTTGTGAAATTTCTGTCATTTGAATGTGCCAAAATTGACAAAAACTTCAATTTTGCGTACATTTGTCACTCAGATGTACAATTTCAAGAACTCCAAACAAAAACAGGAGGTAGTTTGAACAATGCAGCTTTTAAGTAAGATTGTGAATAATGTAACATTATATTTAAAAAAAACACTGGGCTATAGTTGTAGATATGGTCATTCCAAATAGACATGTCAAAATTTTTGTCATCAAAAAGCCAAATTTTTTGTATCAATATGGGAACTTTGGACCTCCATTGGTGCAAAAACCGTCCGCCCCTCACTCCTCTGTATTATTGGTCATCAGTGAAAATAAGCGTGTTCCTGCCCATTCTAAAGAATTAACCGTGAACAGTCCGTTTTGCATTTTCACCTAAAAAAAAACACACTCAGCAACAAAAAGAAAGATCCCCCTTCTGAACTTTTTGACGTACCTCCAAAGTATTAATTTATTTTTATTATAGTCAAAAACTGATAATTGCGCAAATTTCTTACTCCCAAAATGACAATTTTTGCCCGATAGACATCGTTTTCACCCTGAAATCCTCCTTTCTGAAATTTTTCATTCAAGAAAAAGTACTAATTGTTTAGTTCAAGTCTGACTCGAGATTTCGAAAAAATATTATTTTTTGTGTACTAATTACAAATAGTCAACTAGAAGTAAAGATAGTAACCTAACCTAAAATGCACAATTCCGAATTGTGAGATGAATCGTGATGTTTTGTTTTGATGGCAGTAAACATTTATATGTTGTCGTACGTCCCATAGGATACTGTGTATAACAAAAATTCCGATTTTAATTTAATTTATAACAAGTTGTGATTTTCTATATGCAGGAATTCGATTTAACTTAGCAATTTCACACAGTGATTAGTGATATGGACAACATTATGAACCTCAAAAAAACACGACTTTTTTTGGTATTGAGGGCGCCCGTCCCTCATGAAATCTGCTGATTCGGCCTTTAAGTCAACAAGTATCAGACAGGGACTTTCTTTTAGCGGAGTGTATGTCATCCTTCATTGCCCATTCACAGGATTAGGAACAAGGAACTTGTTTATGGACGATTTACATGGAAAAATAAAGAAAAAACAAAATATTGTGAAAGTCTTGTGTTAGAGTACCCATAAGAGGGCGCTATAGCACAGCCTGTACAGGGACTGTAGCCAACTAAAATGCCAAAGCCTTGGATGAAAGGCTACCACAACTAAGTCAATTAACATACATGACACTCTCCAGGGTTATTAGTCTCAACATTATATGGTAATTAAAACCTGTGAATATCATGTTTAAATGACTCCTATTGACAGCTGAGACACATCTTCATAATTTCACTGCTGGCCAACCGTTCATTAACTTTGTGGCATGAAGAAAGTAAAGGCATGTTAAATTCTTACAATGGGATTAAAATTACTTGAACTGAACTCATGTAAGCACAACAAGCTACATGGACCAATTACGCATCGCAAAATGAAGTGAGATGTTCTTCCTGGTTCACACAGGTTGTGTTTGTTCCTGTCTAACAAATCATTAATCAGGCTGTAGGAAGGGAGGGGGTAATTTGCTTTACTGGTAACTATCAGTGGTGAAATCAGCTTTTGCAGGGGGTCAAGGGGGGTCACATATTTTCAGGGGGCAAGCAATATATTAAAGTTTGTTAGTTAAGTGTAGGCCTATGTTGTTTTCACTGTAAATTGGCGCGTATACAGAAAATCACTAATTCCACAGGGGGAAAGACGGGGCAAGAATCTCCACAAGGAGCTAAAAGGGAGTAGCTGCCCTCTGCCCCTGCTTACGCCACTGGTAACTATCACAGTTACAAAATCACAAGACCAGCCAAATTCCTCTCCCCTGGAGTTAAAATATATAGAAACGCCAGCAGGGTTATGAAAAAAGTAAAGCATATTGAGCATAGAAGTGTAGCCGAGTGGGTCCAGAGGTCTGCCTTGGGGCAAAATGTTTCCCTTAAGGCAAAATACTTTTCTGTAGGGCAGAATGTTTTTCTATAGGACTAAATGTTTTCTTGTATGGCAAAAGAGTTTGACTTGTGAAAAACATTAAGCCTATAGAAAATCATATTCCCTTAAGAATAAAATTTTGACCCTCTATCAGGTTTCTGACAAACTTTTGCCTTGATTTTTGTGGTATTGGGTCACTTTCAAGCACAAAATTTTGGTTATATTTGGGGAATATTTCATGACTTTTTGACTAAAAATCAAGGTTTTTATTAACCCATATTTTCATGCATTTTTTTCTGAGATTATTTTTGTGGAATTTTCTTCTTGGAAAACGACTTTAAAAAATCAGATATTTTATAAGAAACACTGAAAAATTGGTTATCTGAAAAAAATGGAAAACTGGTATCTCTGGGTATCAAATTTAACCTACAATCTTGTTCATAATTGTTGGAACACTTTGTGCAGATTTGGTTCCCGGCCCCACAATTCAATGTTATATGAGCATGACACACTTGGTCAATCTCGCTGCATATTATTTTCAACACTGACTTGGGAGGGGAAAGGAAAGTTATAGTTACAATGCATTTCAAGCCTATATCTCTTGCATAGCTGCCAATATTATAGTAGATTCAACCCATTGTGTACCAGAGGAAAAGTTTTGGACAGCATCGATTAGTTGGGTATGGGGCCAGAAAAAGAAAACATGTGGCCCGATTCACCTGTTTCATGAACGAATTAAGATAATTTGCCATTATTTTCAGATTTTTGTGTTCTTTCTATCCAAAACACAGGCACTCAAAATTCAGTAAAATTCAACTCACCTGTTACATTGAATATGCAATTAGTCAGAATGTTTGAGAGCTATAATGTTTTTGTAGCTGCAAATGCACTTACATTGATTTGAATGCTTCATTAAGCACAGAATTGCTTTCTCTCTGCTATCGGACTACATGTTTCATTAGACGTAGCGTTGAATTTTAATCTCGATTTAAATTTCCACCCACTGCACATGCCCCATTCAATGCCCATACCTTCGGAAAAGTACTAGAGGTGACACGATGAGTTGAATCTACTATAACAAGTGTTCCAAGGACTTATGAACAAGATTGTAGGTCAACCTAGGTGTTTGTAACACTGCTATAGGGTGTCATGGAGTGCTAAGCTGGGAAATTACAGGTCTTCCCCTTCACCTTCTACAGGAAATATGCACTTATTTTCTGGAATAGCCCAACAATTCAAGCATAAAGACGGAATTAAAACAACTCAAACCTGACCCTGAGAACTCAATAGTGATTTTGTCCCCACCCCATAATTCTAGCTACTATACTGCAGTTTAAGGCACTATCAGTGATTTGCTCAAGCAGAAAATAAAAAATCATACAAAAAATTTTTTTTTTGCATGTTTGCAACAAGTTTAGGTATTCTAATAAACCTCACAAGTTAAAGGACCAAAAGCAACCTAATAAGGACAAAATCAACATTGTCAACATTTATATAGCGCTTTTCACAATGTATCAAAGTGTGTTACATTTATTCTGCTGCCACTAGAATATGTCAGCTGCCATACAATGCCCAAGGCATACTCATACCTTTGGGCAGCACCCAATGGAAATATTCCTAACAGCTCCCCATTTAGCACCTGGGTGGAGAGAGGTAAGCGAAGTAAAGTGCCTTGCCCAAGTGCACAACACATTGGCCTCAGTGGGACTTGAACCCAGGACCTTTGGGTCATGAGGCGGTTGTTGTATCCACTGGACCACATATGTGCCGTCATTTTAGCCATTACTCTCCGTTCAGACACATACTACGACATGTAATTCAATGTAGATTCATATTTTTTGGACACTGCTGTTTTCTTCCTTTTCTATCAATTTTTCGCTTGGAAAAAAATAAATTATGAGAATTCTATAGACTTATTCTTTATTTTAAAGCTATTTCTACAAATTTAAATCATTTTGACACTTTGGGTGGATCACCGATAGCATCTTTAAACTACTAGTAATGTACATATTTTGAGTGGGAGGCAAATGGATGGTATAACCATTCAAAGCAAGTGCTGACCTAATGTAGGCTTTAACAATATGATTCCTTGACTCCTTGTAAATTGACCCCCCCCCCCGAATGGCAAACCAAACTTGGGGAACATCTCCCCCTTGTGCACCCCACTGCAAACTACCACAAAATAGCCAACTTGACTTAAACGACTGGAAACACACATAGCATCCTCGTCCAGTGTGGTGACTAGAATGCAGACAAATATGACTTGTTTGGAAATTGTGGGCAGCAATCTCAGGAAATCTCTGAGTCAACCTTTAAGTTCATTTTAAATTCTCCATAAAAAGGAAGAAAAAAAGATGAAATTGTGCACAAATCATCAAACATGACCTCTAATTGCATGTGAGGTCTTTGCACTGTAGTAGCACATGAGTAATGTAAATAATGTGAGTGACTCTTAGTTACATGTCAATGTATGTCTCAATTATTTTATGTTCTGTTCATGTTACTGGATTGGACACCAAACCCTGATCATCTTCTTGGTAGGTCATTGACCTTACACTAACACACCACATTGTGCAGCAAGATGGTTCTTAGGGATGATTTCAGTATTCTGTCACCACACCTTTCAACATGCAGTTCATTCCGTTGAGGCTGCCGAATTCACAGGGTGGTGGCACAATACTAAATTCTCAAACCACAAGTCTTGCCTGCTTTTGTGATCACCTGGGACACTTGTAGTGAAGCCAAATTGAATTATAGTATGAACATAATAATAATGTATTTTCTCTATTTTGCTTAAATTAGCAAATTAACTCAAATACCTCATTGTCTGAAATAAATGCCCCTCCCATAAATGCCCCTCCCATTTTTTGGAAAATAATACATCTGTTCATGTACAAAATGGGTTAAATAGATGCATTTTTGCATGCCAGTATGCCATTTCTGTTAAGCAGCTGCAACCATCACTGACCAGCTGTTGAGCATTTTCAAACATTGATCCTTTTTGTGCGTTGAGCACCGTGGTATTCACAAATCTATGGTGCTGCGTAAGGTTTGTAATGGAAATAAAGACTAAACAAATGACCAAAATTAAATCTGATTTGATTTAGACAATGTTCTGGATAACCAAAGAAAGCCACTACAGGAAGCTTATTTCCATTTGGGTCCACAGGGGTAATCACCCTACTCTTGTTTGAAACTGTGATATACAGACCAAGGTATGGCTCTCTGTACATGGGACCAACAGCTTTAACTTGTTTGAAACTGTGATATACAGACCAAGGTATGGCTCTCTGTACATGGGACCAACAGCTTTACGTCCCCTCTGCAGGATGGGGTATTTATTATCATGGTTCAAGTTGCCCAATTCCATGGAGGAGAGTGAACCAGGGACCTCCAGTACTAAAGGCTAATACCCTAACCAGTGGACCACACTCTCTCACTAATACTTGAAGGAAAGATTTTAAGATAATATGAGTGCAAGAAGGTCGTAAGTGCAATAGATGCCATGTGCTACACCTGTGTGCTGCCACGTTGGAGAGGTAATGGCTCTTCCAATGGTTCTTCAGGCGACACAGTTGCCTAAGAACTTTTTCAAGAGAGGAATGGCAACTATTGCACTCATGACCTTCTTGCACTCACACGACAGGGAAAATTTGTCTCATGGCTGGTATTCTGAAAGGGAGACTAACTTTAGTTCTGGGTTTAAACCAGGGTTAGTCCCACTGAGTGGACTTTTTTTTTCTTTCAAAATACTGTGAAAGTTAAATTAACAGGTGAGAAAATTCCTCATGGACTGGCTGAAACAGCCCATCCATGAGGAATTTTCTCACCTGTTACAGCACATATTTAGAGTATGTTGGAAGGAAAAAAGGTCCACTCATGTAGGACTAACCCTGGTTTAAACCCGGGTCTAAAGTTAGACTCCCTTCAGAATACCAGCCATAGAGTACAATTTCATCTAACTGTGCTGTGGTATCTCTTGGATCATTCACAGTCTCGCATAATATCCATTCACCAACGTCTGCTCTCATATAGGGTCACTTTGGGTATGCAAAACATGTGCTTTTTCCCCAGATTTAAAGAAGTTATGGCAAAATGCCCAATTTTGGATGTTTTTTTCAGCACAAAACTGGAATAAGTAACCCAGCCTGAGAAGTGAAGATGTAACATTGTCATACCTGCCAACATTGAGAACACAAAAATCAGAATGCACGTGTCACAAACACCTCATCACGAAAGCCCACTGTAAGGCGTCTAGTGGAGTACACAGCCCTGTTGTTACTGATTTTAGTGTTTCTGAAGCTACTGGAAGTGCTTCAGGAGCCCAGAAAATATTTTAGGGCTTTTCAATTCTGGCAAGTATTTAAAGATTTGTTTGAAATCTCAGAAATAGGGATATCCCTATTTTTTGCAAATTTGAAAGTTCAAAATAGGGATGATTCCTATAAAACAGGGAAGGTTGGAAGGTGGCAGGTATACGAATTGTTTTTAGAGCTACTTCCTAATTCCAGGAAAAAACATGACACTCCTTTAGGGGTCTGGATTAATTATCGTTCAGGTTAACCATAATTTTTACAAAAAAAAATCAACCACAAATAAATCAGGTTTATTCTAAAAATCAATTTTAACTCAAATATTGACGTTATGATTCTTATCTGGTGCTCAAAAAGCATATCCATGGCATAAATGCCTCCGCAAGCACCTGCCCTGGTGCGCGACCGAGAGCAATGTTGTTGTTGTCACACCCCTGGGGGTTTTCAAGTGGGTTTGGGTCGGACCAGCCTCTGAACGTCTGGTGGTAGGACCATGTATCTCTCCCATTGTGCACCCCGGGCTCCTCGCTTTCCCCCCCGCTCCCCAGCTTTGGGCCCCCTTTCCCCCCCCTTTGCCCTTTTTTCCTCCAATCTGACCTCAGGAAATTTGCATATATTTGTAATTCGTTGAGAAAATGGACTAATTTTCAAATATTTTTTGTTAATTTGGCTTCCAATGAGTAAGTAAATTTGACTAATTTCCCAAAAAATTGAGAACATTTTTTATAAAACAAATACTCATTTCTATATACCAAAACATTGGCATGAAAAAAATGGGGGTCATTCAAATACCAGTTAAGCTAGCTGAAAGTGAGACCCATGTTTGCAGAAGTACCCCCCCCCCCGCGTAACCACTATTTGAAGGTATCACGTTCATTTGATTCCCAATGCATTTTGCAAATCCGTTACTGCAGCAAGAACTAGAGATCTCTCAAACTATGATTATAATTATCACAGAAGAAATGTCTGTGGAGGCAGGAGGGCTTTGGGCACTCATCCCCTGCGAAGTTGCCAAAAAGATGAAAAATCAGCTTTTATTGTCTTGAGTAGCACCCCCCCCCCGCACAGCTGTTTTGAAAGTCATTTATTATGACAAAAACCAAAATAAAACAAAAAAATAATGCGCACACTTTTGAACAAGTAATTTGGAGTAGTTATCCAAGAGCCTATATCTGTGTAATTTGATGAAATTTATTGCGAGCAAAATGATTTTTCATAAAACTCTAGTTCAGAGGGTCTCAATATTTTAGCTAAAGGGCCAGAGAGAATGCAAAACATTTGAAAGTTCATATTGAGGGCAAATACCACCAGAATTTCTTAGTTTCCCTTTATATTTTAGAGCAAGTTTGAAGGGCCCAAAAATCATGGTTGGAGGGAAGGATTTGGACAGCGGGCGCCCCTATGAGAAACACCCCTGCTCTAGTTTTACGTCTTTCTATGGGAAATAGGCATATAGAGGCTCAATATCACATACAATTATGACCTTGTAGGCCTATATGCAAGTTCCCGCAATGGATTTTTCTGATTTTTGCAGAGGTAATAGTTGTTGCATGTCCCACTTATATTAGTTGTCAAAGTTGTGTCGCAATGATTTAAAATGCTCTAAACATATTGCTTGGGGTCAAAAAACTGTGCTTTGTAAACTAGGATTCTAGGTACCTGGACATGCCTTTGAAATTGCCTTTCATGTTATCCTTTTCTTGCATTCAGAAGTGGTATGTCTGTCTATTACCCTAGTTTCATATAAATAAGTCAATCAATGGTTTCAATTTTATCACCTGGAAGCATTGTTCTTTTGACCACGAACCAATATTCCTTTCAGAATCTACTTCCAATTTGCTCCGTTCCAAACGTTACATGTTAAAGCAACCGTTAACCTCAAATTTCATCTCTCAAACCTGAAAAATGCCCATACCACATGTTTGCATGATATGTACAACATAATCTCTGCATTCCAACCATCTTTGACCATTTACTTGAGTCACAATTCTTAGGAAAGTAACTCACAACTCAAACGCGCGATTACCTGGTTGATAATTTCCCACATTTAAAATAGGTAATGGAAACAGTATGTAAATAGGTCATCATCCTGTTCCAAAAAGGAAAACGTCCCATATTTTTTCATTCTCCCTTACTTAATTGTTACTTTATACGCCACAGATATTTGTACATATGTATATTGTGCTAACTAACTTTATAGGCAATTATCCACAAGTAGTCTTGGTTTTTCAAAATTATAAGTCCAATAATACGCAAACGGACGTTACGTTAGGCGTCCCACATTTCATGCAGGTATTCTGTGGTCCAAAACAGCAACTTTAGCTCTTCTTAAAATCCCTATCTCCAGTCAACACTGTCACACAGGTAACACTCACCAAATTAAATGACAAAACAATATTTGCACAAAAATAATCTGAAATTTAATAATGGAAAACTCCGTGCACTATACTGCAGGGGAAAAAAATAACAAAACACTTGACCAAATTGAGAATATTTTGCAAACAAGTTGTAAATATACACACCTTTTCATGAACTTCCTGACCTGTTTTGTAAGCGCCTACATTTCTCGACAAATTTCCATACTACCTAATAGGTGCCATCACCGCCATTAAAGCCTGGCCAGCGAAGTGTCCCTGTATAATCTTTGAGACAGACAAGAATACATTGAACAGAATTAGCACTAGCCAAGCTTGTGTCCTAAGCAGCCAGTCTCTGCCACAATCCCAACTTCCCCTCATTACCCCCCCGGCATCCTGCCAGACCTGGCTGCGCAGTATGCTATCAGAGGAATGAGACCCGGGTTAGGCCTAGTGAAGTTGGTGAGTAACATGTATATAGTGGTCCCTCTTCAACAATTGCATGTTGAGTTTGACAGCACACATGATGTGGGACAGGAATTGGGTTTGTGGAAGAGACTAAATCGCTTTCATGTGTGTAATCATCATTTCTTGTTAGTTTATGGGGCCCAAAGGCGGCACAGTCGTTTTAACTGGCAAACAGTAATTTTTTTGTGCGGACTAAGAATTCGCACTCGGCCCCACATGTACACAAAGAACGATTTGGCGATTCAGTCAGCACGACCCATGTAATATTGACTACGCTTCACAGCCTGCTGATCATAACTAGGGCATAAGCCAGGAATATCAATTCAATTTAATCACAGAACTATTTGATTTCTGTCCCCTCTCTCTTTAAAAATGTATTTCTGGGGATTAATCATGAGAATCTAGGAAAGGGAAGGTCACAGAATATGAACAGCATAGGTGCACAGGGACTCATTGAAAATTGGGACTTAATGTGTGGCTGACTCTGTTCTAAACTTGCTTGGGAAGGGTCAATTGGTGAGAAAGTGTGGTTGGTGACTGTATGTGGGGGTCAATGAATAAGAGCTCTGCAATTACAAGGCATGCAATCATAAAATACAACTCAGTATTCAACTTTAAAAAGGTGGGTGATCCGTCCATGGTCCTGATTAATTAAAGGTGCAACGAGAGATTTTGAGGCACCCAAATATTGTGTTTATATAGTAATTTCATGTAGATTGGACACTCATAGTATTTTGTACTTTATTGGCTCCAGAATGTCTTAAAAGACAGAAAAAAGATGATTTGATTTGCTAAATATTTCACTAGAAAAATAGGCTGACTTTTGTATTGGCTCCTAAACGAGATTAAAAAATCATCTTTTGACCAAGAAACATTTCTCATCTCAGCTTCATTTTTTGATAGAGGATATATTTGTACTTTCGTTTTTTTAGGGAAATCTGATATGTGAAATCTCTGTTGCACCTTTAATGGGTTTCCATCACACAAGAATATACTGGGACCACAAGAGTGTTTGTGCTGTGTATGCCATGCATGCGCGTGTGTGTGTGTGGATTCAGGATGTGCGTGCAGGTGTTTGTGCGTGCATGCATTTGTGTGTGCCGTGCATGCTGTGTGTTTGAGTACAAGATAGTGTGTCAACCACATTTGGGTTTTGGGGAGGTTTTGTTTCATAACATTCAAACGGAAACATTTCTTGGGCCCTTAATTTCACTGTGGTTTGAGAAAAAATAAACACATATTCGTAGAACTTCTTTCAAAAGTGAGGGCTAAAAAGAATACTGTATTCTTTATTGAGCCCATCAGAAGCAAAGGATGTGGGTAGGGTTGAAGAAGTTTATAGAGTCTAAATCATTTCAGAACTCTATTTTAGAATTGGTTAGTCAAAGACTATGACATGTAATCAACCACCAATCACAAAAACTTTAAGAAGGCCCTAAATACAGCTCCATTTGGGAATAAAAAAATAAATTAGGAAGGTAGAAATACAATACAATCCTTATGTCCCTTCTGTGGTTACATATCACTAAACCTAGCAACAACAAAAACTGCCATTTTGTTGTAATGGATATTGTATTAAGAACTTGGCAGTAACAGCAAAAACTGAAATATACAGCCGAAATTTCAGCAACAAATTGTGAACAAAAGGGCAAAAATCCGGTTTTGTGCTTGAAAGGTGAATGTCCAATTTTCGAAAATGACGCCTTTTTCAATGGGCCCTTTGTTTTAAGGTTCACTGCGTTGCGTTTTGTGTAAGTGCCTATCGACCGTGCTAATTTCAATGACAAATCCTTTTCTTGCAACGTTAAAGTATCATACTTGAGCTTGTTCAATTCTTAGCCCAGTACAGCTCACTTGAAAATAGCCGTAAACTGTCCTTTTTTCAAAAACGGGGTCGTTCGGGGTTTGTTGAACCACCAGAGATATGTCATTTTGTACTAGCTCAAATTCCCCTTTCACTTATGGCTCGAATAAAGATGAACATTGGAATTAATTCTACTTTAACTGTTGCGGCTTTTAGTATTTTAGATATACCAATATCTAGGAACTGCTCGTTTATTTTTGTTATTAGGTTTAAAACCTTTTGAGGTGGAACCCCCCTCTTGGAATACAGCCTAACTTTGGGCTGTTTTTACTCATATTTTGGGATAAAACTTACAAATCCCATAGGACTCCACAAAAGTCTATATAAATACACGAATGTAACCTTTCATTGGTATATTGGGTGTATATTTGCACATGCATTGTGATCCAATATCCTGCTTATACTAAGACCTATTAAGAACAACAACATCATTTTTGCTTACCCCTCACACTATCTTTTATTTTATTTTTTATTTTATTACTTTAATTGCACCAAAAAGAACATCACAACCGCTGTGTTGTTCAAAAGGTGGACCCTAACAGGCATGGCAGGCCCACAAGCGGGGGGACCCTAAACAACATCAAAATAAAAGAAACACAAAAACTAGGTAACAAGGTACACATACACTTGTACATGATAATAAACAGTAAAATATACATTAGAAATTTCATAAAAGACAAAAAAAAAAAAAAAAAACTTATTAAACTTATTATTTAAAAAAAGACAAAACTTTAAAAATATAAAAGCAGAAAATCCGTTTTCTTTACTTTTTTCATTTCACACCAATTCTGTTTTAACCATGAGGTCCTTGGTTATGTTTTCATTACTAAGTTTTTTTCTGAAAAGCATTGCATACATCAATTATTATTTTTCCAAAGTCAATGTG
Source organism: Ophioderma brevispina (assembly GCA_023653785.1). Lineage (NCBI taxonomy): Eukaryota > Metazoa > Echinodermata > Ophiuroidea > Amphilepidida > Ophiodermatidae > Ophioderma > Ophioderma brevispina. Next base: position 31,985 of record JAMKCH010005048.1, read on the forward strand.
TTTAAATCAAAAAGTACAATTACTTTGCTCCAAAAGGACTGTTAATTAAGAAAAAATTAAAATCACTAATTAATTACCGAATAACAGATTGTTGCTCGCATTATACGCTACAAAGCACTGTTAAAATGCAAATGGTAAACTAGTAATCGGATATGGGGATATTTTTGTGCCATTCATTTCCAGGCTTGCTGACCTATTTGACCTTTTTTAATATACATATTCTATAATGTTGCAATTTTGCTTTAACTCTCGTCTACCGAAGGAGGTGGTGGCGCCACCACCCTTTCAAGTGTTTTTTATTCCGCCTTGCGAAAACCCACCTTTTCTGGTGCAAAATTATTTGATGTAATTTTCAACTGATATTTTACGCGCCTTTTTCATTCAAAAACAAATAACCACCGGGGTTTAAGGTAATGAACAGGGTGTCCCATAAGTGAAGTGGGGGGTGAAAACCACCTCCTTTGGGAGAGAAGTAGCACAAAGTCTATTATGACGCAGGATTCTTCACAGACACTGTGAGTTTGGTACCAAGATCAGGGGTGTCCAACCTTTTTGACACGGGGCCGCATTGGTTTTGAATCCACAACTCTTGCGGGCCGCAAACACTAATGCGGCTCTCACGTTTGGTTTATGACGTGTCTACAGAAGTCTGGCAAGTAGGACCCATAGTAATAACCATATTTACCAAAAAAGGGGACCATAGCTTCACTGAAAATGCACATTTTAAAAATATTTTTTGATCAAATTTTTAACACAAAGTTTCCATTTTGTTGACCTTTATAGCAAATTTGGAACAATTTGTGGGGCTTCATTTTTGAGGAAATGGACTAATTTCCCCACACTTTTAGAAAATTTTGGTTTCCACAGATTGATGACATATTTGACTATTTTCCAACAATGTTTAAAGTTCAGTTTCAGAATCGAGGAATTGATTCAAATGACATGTTTAAAAAAATGTAAATTAAGATATTTATCATTTAATTTTTCTTGGAAGTTACCCCACCCCGTCGCGGCCGCATGAAAGCTCTTAAGTGGGCCGCAAACCCGCGGGCCGCAGGTTGGACCCCCCTGCACTCGATAGCTTGGTCCACTTTCTTGCCAACATGCCTAGACGTAGATCACCATGATGTCATAAAGTTTCGCAAAAAATGGTCCCCCCCCCCCCCCCCCAGCAAACTGTCAATTTCCATTGGCACACAGTGTAGAATCAAGTGTGTTTTTTGAATCATCCCATAATGCCTTGCAATGGTGCCTATACCAACTACTGTACAAAACGCATGTCAGTACTTAGGGATACAAAGTGTTTAGAAAGTAGAGGACCCAAAATATATCACAATCCTGGCCCGTAGCCAGGAATTTTATTCGTGGGGGTGCGGATTTGGCCAGAATTGACCTTTTGGCGTACCACAACAAACCAATTTTTTTCAGCTCCTAAAACGTCGCGCCGGTTTGCCCCAAAATTTTTCACATCACCGTCGTCTCCAAATTCGGAAGGGGGGGGGGCTCGGGATCGTGACCTCATCGCAGCAATTACAAAAAACAGTATCAATACATGCCTAATGCAATTACCACTGCTTTCATTCATATACCATGCAGCCCAACCCATTACAACAACAACTTTAGGCAAGCGGCAAAATTTTTAACATCACAAAGCGAACCTTCAAAATGACAAAGCGGACCTTCTACATCTCACTAAAGCGGACCTTGTGTCATTTTTGGAGGTGACATCGTATACCCCCCGCCCCCCCCTGCTACGGCCCTGCATCATGTTAAACAATTCCTTAATTACTAATGCGTTGGGGGCTAAAATTAGTGCAAACGTCAAGGGTTTTAGGTGTTAAGAGGGATTTTTTGTGGGATCACATGACCCAATAGGTTAAATTTCCCAAATATGGTGCATTGTGGGATTGGACTCAAACAAACCCTCTGGTGTGAAGGAAGACAACATTTTTTTCAACCAAAAAAGTTAGAATATTTTATTTTCATGCTTGGCGTCTATATGATGTAAATGACTAATTTTATATACATGTCATTTTAGTGCTATAATAATGTGTTTTGAGTCCGTAAAAAATTCAAAATTATCAAATTTCCCACCCTCATTACATATTTTCAATACTGTCCTTAAAGCGTCACTGGCACATTTCATAAAGTATTGAATTTCTTTCTACTATTTATAGAATAAAAAATAGGTTTGTTGTTTTGGGGCCTATCTTAATATCTTCATTTTGGATAGGCAGGTCCAATATTTGGATTAGTGGAATCCGTAGCAGCCGGGATCCACTACGATAAAAATATTTGGAGCTGCCCATCCAATATGACACTATATTAGATAGCACACAACAATCCTATCTTTTTATTCTCATATTCTTATTTTGTTGGTTTTTTAATCACCGAAAACACTTATTTTTATTTTTTTAGTTAAAAGGGCAAAAATTCCCCTCTGTCAAAAATGAACCAACACGTACTAGCTGCGTGCACGCGTAACCTTATACAAAACGCGCGCGTAACACTTTCGCGACGACGCCTCATATAAGATAGCCAAACCAATGATAATGTGTGCTTGCTTGTTCAACCCCGCCCACTGAATATAATTGCTTGCAATGATAGTCAAGGCCATTGGGAGATAGAGATTTTATACCAATAAAAAATAGTATACCCCAGATAGGGACATTAATAGAGGCCTAAAGCATCCGGGTAATTTGTAGCTAACTTTTAAGTTTTGCTAGATAATTTTAAAAATCACAAACGTGTCTATTACATGAATATCACAGATTCGTACTCCTGATATGGCAGGTGTTTTCTTGTGTGTTAAAAAACGCATTTCCTTTCCCGCATTGGCTGCTGATTCATTTCGCTGGATTCATTAATTTATAAAATCGTTCTGTTTATTCATAAGTGCGCTGGATTTGGACTAACAATTTCAGGTGAGGTATATGTATAAGCTTTACAAACCATGCAAACATACAATTTTGAAAAATCTAAAGAGCGCAAACATTGTTTCAATGTGCCATTTTTGTCTTTTAACTTAAAAACATAAGCAAAATCATAATGGGAATGTTGGTACTTTATTTTGATATCCACTCACTGGAAAAAAACCTCTAAGCTCACTGCTTTCACAATTCATAGGAATTGGTGTTTCAATCAGGAAAATCACAGAGGGGGGTTGTAACCCCTTGGTATCTTAGAATTTTAAACACCAATACATGCACAAACTATAATTAATTGAAATCCTTATCCGTTGAACAATGTGATATACTTTTCACCAAGATTGGATGGACCACCGACTTTTAATGTAAACTTTTTCAATCCCCCTCGCCATGAAACAACGAATCTGCGATGCCCCCTATGGCTTAAAATCTTTCTTTGACCATGCCCTAACACCATGCCTAATATCAGTGATTTATCATCAAATGTGCAATTCATGCACAATTGGCTGTCTTATAGCACTGCTTGTTTGAAACTTGGTCTTTTGAGCCCGTGTTTAATTTTTAAAGAATTATGTTCACAACTTCATCGTTGTAGATGTACAGTGGCATAACCAGACCTTTGCAAGGGGGGGGGGCAGAAGAGGTTCCAAGGCATTTTCTGAGGGGCCTTCCTCCATAGACACTGTAAAAAGGGTCGGTTCTTATATTTGGGGAGCTGGGGTTGCTTGGCTCCCCCTTCCCCCCCCCCCCCCCCACAATATACCTGGGGAAAACGTAGCGAGCCAGAAATTTTTGAAATTGTGGTGCCGGCAAATGGACCATTTTGCCAGTAACACTATTATTTACCGTCGGATCAAAAATCTGAAGTTCTGTCAAAATCAGCAACAACATATTTTATTTCATTAAAATATTAAAACTTCATCTAATTTACATTAATACCAATTTTGCTGACAAGTCATCATTTTGCTGACAGAATCCTGCCTGTAAATGGGGGATTAATGACCCTGGGTCTCTCTTGCTAACAGGGGGTGCATTAAAAGGGGTCCTTGTGTCATACACCCCCATTTTAAGGTTTTGGTGCACAAAATAATTTCTGGATGCTTTAAGGGTCATTTACACCTATAAAACACTATATTTTGGAATAAGAAATTCAAGATCTTCACCCCAGTTTCAAAAGCTAGTGTAAACCATGCTTGAACAACCTGTATCAGTTATCCATCACAATCTGTAACTCTTCAAGTAATTATGACTGAAGCATAACTAACTCATAAAGGTTCTGTACGACGTGCATATATTAGGCCTATATCAATTAACTTATTTATAAGAGGATCAAAGATACAAGGATCGTACAGCTTATTATTGCTCTGTAAAAGAGTCTTATAGTCTAACCATAATATCTTACACTAAGGACACACCCATAAAAAGTACACTTTCTGTGAATACGTCCACAATGGAGGTGAATGGATGAAATTAATTCTTCAGGTCTCATACTTTTTATCAAAAATATTTCAAATAACAACTGTTTTACATAATACATAAATCTAAAGTGACCTCACAATGGGATTTCAAACCCCAAGGACCAATAGTATTAATCATCCACATAGTTTTGGTTTTCTTTTTTACTTGTGTGTATATAATCATTTGAAAGTGTTTTCTCAGCAGGTGTCTACAATCAAGTGCAAATTAAAAATAGATCCTCCAAAAAAGTCTTATCCTGTCACTTTAAGAGGATTAAGAGCTGAAAACATGAAAAAAACTGACACTGATGACATGCATATCCAGATTAAGACTGTATGGCAAAATCTCCCACCGGAAAAGCTTTAAAAAAAAAACACATCGTGCAGGTTTCTTGCCGTTTTACTATACCTATACACAGTGCGCTCACAATTGATGCGTGACCTCTTGTGCCTGACTTTGTCTCGTTGCAGATGAAGTGCCGACGCGCGCGTACACCCAGTGCCGCCTTTCAGTTGCAGTGCGCTTGTGCATTACCTACGCGCGCGTTGAAGCGGTTCAATGTACGCCCCGCCTCGTACTTCATACTTCGAGACTGAACAGAGTATAGTTGAATTGAAAGTAATAGGAGCTCACTAGTAGATCGTGCTGCCAAAGTTTATGCTCAAATTCATCGGAACTTTCACACAATCTAGGAAATGTTTTCTTTCTTCATGGTTGCAATTTGAAATAATGCATTCGAGAGTTGTGGTGCTTTTCATTATGAGGACCATGTACTAGGATCATATCAGAAACTATTCTTAAATTACCCGTGAACAGCGGAATGGTAAATTCACTCTAACATTTGGCTGAGTACGCGGAGACCGCTGTATTCATGAGGCAGTAATAGAAAAACGATTGACTATGTTACTTGGACATTTCTGTCAATCAAGGCCTGCTTTCCTTATGGTATGCCAAACAAAGGATCGATTGGATCTTGGAGGTCGCGGTTGATGTTATAGTAAATGACCTTCATGACCGTGATGGCAAAAATACACCGCTCAACCCAAGTTACTGAAATGTTCGGGCAGCGTGTGTGTACTCCACGGGTGGGACTAACTAGGCCGTTCATTCACTGAGGCACGTCACATGGCTAAAATTAGCTTACGGTTAACAGGTAAGCTGGGTTAGGGACACAATAATCCAGTTTAGTGTGGAAGGTCCAAATGGCATATTTTGCCGTGGAGGATAACTGCACGATGAATCGTTAAAATGCAAAAATACAATCTGCTTACCCCCAATCCATGTCTCACCCCCGGCATCCATTTAACCCTGTATACAGCCATTTTCTTCTTGGTAGTTACCATGCATTGTGTACTGCACTACTTACAGTACTGCCACTATAGACACGGTGTAGGCATCAAGAGGAGTAAGAAAATGGCTGTGTCTGGTACAAAAGAAAACCAAGAAAGAATGGAGAACAAATTATGCCCACATAAATAATGAATATTGTGCTGAAAATAAGCTTGATTCAACACAAAATTCTGGTTAGAATTGAGCCAAGACATGAAATTTTGTTCTAGTTTTTTCATGACTTACTTGTCTTTCTTGTATTTCCAGTGTTTCCAGAAAATACTTGGTAAGGTATGTTCATTATTTTACGCCGGGAGGGGGGGGGGGGGGGTGGACGACATCAAGGGGGCACAATAAATTTTTTTAAACCACCCTGTAGGGGGGGACCAACTTTTTTTCTGACAGAGATGGGGGGGGCGCGAAATTTTTGTTAAAAAAAGCCTCTTGAATTGCTGCATTAATAATAAAATAATAAATTACATTATTTTTTTTTTTTCACACACACCATTTGAATAAGAGGATGTCATAAAAATAAGAAGAGCCTATCAAAAAGATGCTAGCTAGACTATATGAAAGAGGGACAGGCTTTCCCAATAGGTCGTCTCCGATGTATGTGATGGTCCTCGAATCATTTCTGAAGATTCATGCACATTTTCAGTTTTGTTTTACATGCTCAACCTGAAAATATTTTATTTAGTTTGTAGGTATTACAATATAAAATGTAAAAAAATAATCATGTTAACAAGGTCCTTGTCCCCCATAACCATGACAAATGTTCCCCATACCTCCAGGACCACATGTCCCATACCTCTCAGGACATGTCACATACCATCCAGGATCATGTCGCCTCGAGTTCCAGGACCAATGTCCCATACCTCCAAACCACAATGTACCATATCCCAGGACAATGTCCCAAGACTTCAGGACATGTCCTCATAACCCCAGGACAATATCTCATACCCCAGGGCAATGTGTCCATAAACCCCAGGACAATGTCCCAAACCTCCAGGACCATGTCCCATACCTCCGGACAACGTCCCATACCTCCGGACAAAATCCCATATATCCCTAGGAAAAATGTTTCATATCCCAAGACAATGTCCCATATCCCCAGGACAATGGCCCATAACACAGGACCACTTTCCTCATTCCCCATTACAATTTCCCATACCCCATGACAATGTCCCATATACCCCAGAACAATGTTCCTCATGACGCCCAGAACATGTCCCCAGTGGGGGTACCCCATAACAATGTCCCATACCAGTCCTGGGGAGCAGAGTGTCCAATACCTCCAGGCATAATGTCCCATACCCTCCAGACAATGTCCCATACCTCAGGACAATTGTCCCCATATACCGCCAGGACATGTCCCATACCTCCACAGATCCCATACCTCCAGGTCAATTTCCCATATCCCCAGTCCAATGTCCCATACCCCCTCCAGGACAATGTCCATATATCCCCAGGACAATGTCCCAATCCCCATGCATGTCCCATATACCTCCAGGACAATGTCCCCAATCCCCCGGACAATGCCATAACCCCGGACCATGTCCCATACCGGAAAATGTCCCCATATTCCCAGGACAATGTCCCATACCTCCTGGACAATGTCCCATACCTCCGGACAAAATCCCATACCCCAGGACAAGTTTCATATCCCACGACACTTCCCATCTCCCCCAGGACAATGTTCCATACCCCAGGACATTTTCCCATACTCCAGGACGAGATGCCAATACCTCCAGGAACAATGTCCCATATATCCAGTACAACGTCCCATACCCCAGGACAATGTCCCATACCTCAAGGACCTGTCCCATACCTCAAGGACAATGTCCCGATCCCCAAAAAAAAAGGACAATGTCCCATATCCCCTAGGACAACGTCCCATACCCCAGGACCAGGTCCCATACCCAGAAAACGTCCCATACCCCAGGACAATATTCTATACCTACCTAACATGTCACCATACCCCCGGACAATGTTTCACAACTCCAGGACAATGTCCTATAACCCCAGGACCATGTCCCATGACCCAGGACATGTCCCCATACCCCAGGGCCATGGCCCATATCCCCAGGACAATGTCCCCTATCCCCCAGGACATTGTCCCATAACACCCAGGACAATGTCTTATAACCCAAGACAATGTCCTAAACCCAGGACATGACTGTGTATATGAATCAGTTCGAGAATCTTTAACCTCGCATCCCCTCCAAGTTTCAGCCCTGGGTGACTTACAGATCTCCAGATATTTTGGTCACAAGTTTGTCAATGCAAAATCAAGAAATATGCTAATTATGCAAATTAGGTACTAGAATGCATATTACTTTTTAAATAGAAATCAGTTTGAGAATCATTAACCAACCTTAACCCGCACCCCTCCACCAAGTTCAGCTCTGTGGGACTTACAAGTCTCCAGATATTGTGTTCACAAAAAAAGTGTCATGCAAATCAAGAAATAGGTAAAATTGCTAATTAATTATGCAAATTAGGTTACTAGCATCATCTATACTTCTTTAATCGAAGCAGTTGAGAACAATTACCCCGCACCCCTCCACCAAGTTTCAAGTCTCTGTGTGACTTACAGATCCTCCAGATATTGTGTTCACAAAAAATGTCAATGAAAATCAAGACAATATGTCAAATATGCTAATTAATTATGCAAATTAGGTACTTAGCATGCATATACACTGTTGTAAATTATCAGTTCTATAATCTGTAACCCCAGCAAACCCTTCAACACACCAAGTTTCAGCCCTGTAGCTCGCACAGATCTCCAGATATTTGGTTGACCAGAAAATGCGCAACACGGCCGCCTGCCGACGCCGAGACGCCTACGACACACGGTCATGCTGCCATCAGGTCTTTCTTCCTATCGGAGCGACCTAAAACGGTGGCTAAATTGGTAGGTAAATCTTTAACAGCAAGTTTATCATTTTAAAACAATTAATTTCAACCTGGTGTTGTAGATGTAGTTCGTAGTTTTAATATATTTCCTTTTCTACAAAATATCAACATTAATTTTTTTTTCACATACAAAGACAAAACGACAAGCCCATTTTGACAACATTAATTTTTAATTCCATCTTTTTTATTAAGTACCTACTTTGTTTAAGGGATTCCATAAAACCTGACATACCCAAGGTTGTCTCACTAGCTTTTCATTTGACATGTATCATGTATGACAGAAAACTTAATCATAAATAGTGCGTGGCATTTTTTTAATTATAAGCGGCCCTGGGCTGCCCCACTACCCCTATTTGAATGCCATTTATTAACTTTCCATTCACAGTATAATGAATGGTACACAACTCATTTTGATACACAGGGCACAACTGAGAAATGTTTATATTTGATTATAGAAAATTAAAGTCTCATTTTGTGATGATATTATTAAAGGATTAAATGAATACACTATCTCTTATTCAATTGTTGTACAAACATAAAGCATGTATTCACTTTCTCTGTTGTTATGTGAGTGTGATATCAAACAGCTCACTTTTATCAATACCTTTATAGGCCTTGTCATTGTATCCATGCCGGGATCCATGCTAACCCAGGATGCCAGATAAAATCAGATCATTTCTATATAAAGAGAGTGATAATACAATGATTTGTTTGCGTTGCTATTACAATATGGTATCATCCATGTAAAAAAGTACCGATCCCATCTGAGAATCAATCCTAGGTTTTGGCAGATTTTACAAATATGTACACCCAAAATTCATTCTATGATAAAAAAGTGTGTACTATGATGACATCATCATACTAGCATCTTTAAAATTAGCCATTACTACGCAAATTTTCCCAATAGCTTGTTGATTTGATCTTTACGGATTACTGGAGAAAGGAACGCACAATAACCCTTGAATGACACTTGACCAACCACCACCTATATGTTTATGGTGCCTCACAACGTCAAAAGACCCTGATACAGTGACAGTGCTCAGTCAATGAATAAGAGATCATTGTGGCTAAAATTAAGGCAATATTATAGTTCAAAGAATAGTTCATCTGCTTCAAGATGTTGAGATAACTGAGAGCTCTATGAAGGCACTCAAACACGCTGAAAAAACCCAAGAGCTTCAGGGGCCCAGCCCCCTGGACCCCCATCCCATCGGGGGGCCCAAAACTGGGACCTTGTACCTAACCCATTAGTGCTCGGCTATGTACCTTAGGGGCACCACTTCTCTTTAACATATGACTACCAACTTTTCCAGTTGCTTTTATGATCTTCATACTATATTGGTCACGGACAGTTGGTTTATCGAATATTCTAGTCATCTATAGCAAGTATAAACATCGTCAAACACACCATCATTCCGTTCACTGTCAGGACTGTACTGTAGTCAAAGGGTAGCCGTGTTAACGCATGCAGGGCTTGGGTCCGTGCGTATGAATACTTCGTATCTCAGGTAGATTTAAATTGTGCTCTATTTATTTAGTAATGACACATTGTTTTCCTTTAGCCCCTGCAGATTTCATATCACATGGGCGACAACTGGACTTTGTGAATGTTGCGGAGGGACAAGGTTATCATAGGGGTCACAGTACTATTTGGCAATGAATTTACGAGATTGTTCTGATTAAATGTGAAGACCCAATCGACAACCTTTTCCACCATTTGTCCATCAAATTGAAATTTGGTGTGTATCAGAACTATGAAAAGTCACAAAACACATATTTTGATCAGTCATTTACCCCAGTAAAATTTCCGAACAAAACGTCTCCGTAAGTGGTTGACCCTTTCATGGGTCCGATTTCCCATATTCTAGTAAAATATCTCCCTCACATATTAGAATGTATCCCAAAACATATTATGACAAAATTTGAATTATTAAATTGGTTGGGGTAAGCAACAATGTGACTAAAATAAATTGTCCTATAGACCAGTGCATGTTAAAAATGTGGTCGACAACATTGGAGAATTTTTCATAACTACATGGAATATATTTTTGACTTAAATTTACTCAGCTTAATTTAAAAATATGAAACTTTGTTGATCCCAAAATAATCAGATAAAAAAATAGGGGGTGTCCCAGCTCAATATCTGCCTCATCATAGTCCTTTCGCCCTGCCAAGCCCCCACATGAATTGACCTTTGTACAGTGTCTTCATAGAGAGAGAAGGACCCAAAATTCTCCCCCTCAGAAAAGGCCTGATACCCTTTCACCCCCCCTTTGCAAAGGCATATTCCAGTGGTGAATGGTTTTGTCGAGAAAGTGTGTGCATTTTCATATTCCCCTCTCGCTTAAAAAATGTTTCGTTGTTCCAAGAAATTTCATCATCCCTCTGGTGTAAATAATGACCTGCCTAAACCATGAGTTCCAAATGAGGAGGAGAGAGAGCGCGATATGTAATCTTTGTACAAGTAGGCCTCTAGATGCTCCATTATTTACATCCCCACCTACTTTGATTGACATTCATATTTGTTACCCTCAAATTGGTAAGAAATGATTCATGAGATGTTATAGCAATGTTCAGTTAACTTGACCTCTCCATAGTCCCCATCCCACTCCACCCGATACACACATAATCCATTATATCTTTCCAATGTACATGTGTTCAAGTTTTACTATAATCAAAGAAAAGCATTGTTTTTTTTTCTTGTGGAGGAAAGTGTTTCTTCTTAAATTATTTCTCACCCACCACCATCATTACCCCACCCCACTCTGCCCCCAACCCAGCCCAAAGGTAATCAGAAACCCCTCCTGAATTTATCCCCTCTTACGTCACACACAGATAAGCTGTCGTTCAGTAAAAAAATTAAAAAGAAAAATGACGGGGTCCCTGAACTAAATTTTATAAGCTTCAACCCAGAGGGAGTATTGAATCCATCCCACATGCACCAGTGTGTAAACATTTCACCTAATTAAGGTCATGTGATCCCATCAAAGTCATATTTCATAAAAGTCAAAGTCATAGAATCCGTGCACTCATTTAAGCCTGGCAAAGTACTTTATCCTGAAGTTCTAACAACTTTCATACAACAACATGAACATAGGCCATTGCAATGCACCATGGGGGATTTGTTTAAACTACCAACCTGGTCCTTTCACCACCTCTACAATTTTCCCTACACAGTTTAGTATCTTTTTTAAACATTTTATAATAGCCTTGCATGTTGTGCTGTGGAACTTTCTGAGCAGTTGGGAAAGCTTACAACCCACACCCCCTTCAACAACGCCAGCCAGGATCCTACTCAAAGATACACACAAATAAAATCATATGCTCTCTTCTAAATTATACCACTCACTATGCAGAAAGAAAATATTGACGCTTATAATCACCCCATCAGAATTAATGTGCACCTTAAGGATTTTGAAGTATTAAATAAGAGTTTTCGTCAAGGATTCGCTTTACGTGTTAAAACCAATGGCGGCGTCTTTAAATGGGGAATTTCTCGGCCGCCATCTCCTGCTGTTACTACGCTGGTACTCTGCGCCTCGGGCTTCGCTTTATGGCTCATTGTGAAGTGGTGAGAGACCACCCTCAGGGAACCAGCGTATGCTGTACAAGGCTGTTGAATTGGATGATTTTATCATGTTTTATTTCAGCAGCGTTGACTAAGTTAGACTGCTTTCCTGGAAAAAGAACAACTTGTAAAAGTGAGAACAAGTGGAAGTCTTCTCAAGACAGAAAAAAGTACTCCATTGATAACCACTAGATTTTTCTACTTGTGAGGGGTGGGCTGACGCCACGTCATGTTAATTTATGAACGTATTTCCTCTGGGTACACGGTATTTTAGCCTTTATAGTGATTTGTGATCTGGGAAAACCAGTCACAGTCACACAATACGTTTTGAAAAAAATAAAGAAAATACCTTTAAAAAGTTTTTTTGTTTTTTTGTAATTCTGTATTTTTTGTCAGATTGTATAAGGCATAACTTTTGATATGCATGGTCATAGAAGAAAGAAGTAAAAGGTTATGGAGGAAACTTTATAATTTCAAAACTTTGCAATTGCTTAGTCAAAACTCAAAATATAAAATTTTGCCACCATGTGGCGGGTTTTCCCAGATCCACCACATGATATGTTTACGTGAATCACAACGTCAAAGACATGATACATGACAGTGCTACGACAGTGCTCAGTCACTGAAAATTAGATCTCATTTTGGCCTAATAAAAGCAATATGATAGTTCAAAAATTAATTCTCTCATTCAATATAATGTCCTTGGATTCTGAGTTTAAAGGGTTGTTAGTTCATTTTGCTTTTTATTGTCCATGTATATCTCAAGTCTTTCTGTTAATCCTCCTTTTGTTTGAAAGCAACGTTTGAATGTTGCCACTGTTTCAAAAGTGTATGTTCTAATAACTAAATATAATGAGACACTGAGAGATCTCTTAAGGCAAACAAAGTACATGCTAAAACCACAAGAGCTTCCAGGGGCTAAGTCCCCTGGACCCCCGCAGGGGCCCTAAAGTGGGGCCTGTTGGGCCCCAACCCATTATGGACTCATTCTACTGTGCCAGGAACACTTTAACATATTGTCTTGGGCACCACATCCACTACTATACACTCAATTGTGATGGTGAAAATTTATTAGGGCACTAGCAGAACACAGGTCTCTATGTGAAGGATTTTCATTTCAAATTGCACACTTGTAGAGCACCGGACAAAAACACGCAGGGCTTTTTTGTGGCCAATAAACAGTGACGATGGCTGTATTATTTTGGCCAAATATTCAGATAGATAGGACGTTATAACACGATTAAGCCCTCAATATCATTGATGGTCTCTTTTCTTGACAGTTAAAGTAGTAAAAAAGAGTCATTCAAAGAATGACCTATCAGGGAGCAGAGGCAATTAAGAACATTTACTTCTGCAATGTACCTTAGAAATTATTCTTCCAAGAGGCGTTAAAAAATCATTGCCCTTCAATGCACTAGGAGGCTAAGGGAGAGCAATCACTCTTGCTGCCCTTTAAAAGAGAGTCTGGGATATGGACAATTTATTGAATTGTATAATTGAAAGATATGCAAGGCGGGGGACTTGAAAATTTTTTCTACTAGTAAGGGGGGGACTTGAAATTTCAGAAACTTGAGATGGGGGGGGACTTGAAAAATAGAGTTAAAAAAGACGAAATCCTCCATCACATCCCCGTGGCCATAAATAATGAACAACTCCCTAAGAAAACAAGTGGATAAACTTGCATGCACAGTTGACATGGTCAAAGTATGTGTTTAGGGTACAATCTAAGATTCAGTTTAAGTTAAAACATACAACATTGAGGTGTTGTGCAAATCCTTCGAAAATTTTGTATAGCAGTTTTTGACATTTTATCATAAATAGGGTGATTTTGTATATTTAGCATTGTAAAAAAAAATGCTATACAAGCCAAAAATTATGTGTAGCAGTTACTTCAAAATGCGGGTAGGACATTTTGCTATGGCTAAACAGGGGGAATTTGCACAACCAGAATCGCATTCTAACAAGACCAAATAACAACAAGGAAAAAGGCCACATTAAGATAAATGTGGTTTGCAATGCAAATTGACAAAAAAGTAAAATCTATGGTATGGACACTTACCGGTATAATGATCCAAACACTCAGACATGTTTGCTGATTTTCATTATGTAAGGTTCAAAGGTCACCACAAATGGAGGGAGATAACAAAAAAGACAACAATATAGGAAGTGATATACTGCGTTGAGACAGGGGGGGTAGAGGAGAAA
>JAMKCH010005049.1:0-60761 GCA_023653785.1 Ophioderma brevispina
CCCCCCCGCTGGTTACGCCACTGAGGGGTTGACCAAAAGGCCAATAAGACCAAACTGGGGTCAACCCCTGAAAGTTAATGTTACAACATACCTTAAGACAAGGACATACAATAAACAAAACCCGAGAAACAGCCAGTGATCAATGCACCATGATTCAAATTGCTAAAATTGCCATCAACAGCATATTGCAGTTAAATAATGCAAAAACTATTCTTTATATTTGAAAAAAAAGTTCACTTTTAAATTGTTTGCGAAAGTGAGGTACTGATTTCGAATTTTGTAGATGTTTCCCCAAATTGTTCCACAGAATAGGATCTGATATCGCACGGATTGATCAGTGAAAACTCTCTTATTTCTCGTAAGATTGTAATTGTTGATACTTTTCGTGCCATACTTGTGAATGTCAGACCGTTTGCTGAAATAGCCGTTAAATATACTCGGCAATTTGTACATAAATATACCAAGCTCTATAGTTTGTATATATTATATATCTCCTATATTAAGGCGTTATATCTAGTAAATAAGGGTACAGTGTGGCTTCTGTAATGGCTATTTGATATTGTCTTCACTGCCCATTTTTGAAGCTTTATTAATTTATCTAGGTACGTTTTACAAGTGTTTCCCCATATTAAGATTCCATAATTTATAAAGGCAAAATAAGGCAGTATAGAGAGTAAAGTATACATTCCGGTATAAAATGCTTTAATTTGTTTAAAACACCAATGTTTCTTGAGATTGTTTTGGATAGACTATCAATATGACATTTCCAAGTAAGGTTTTCATCTATTAATACACAGGGGGATTTTGTATACTTTACTCTTTCAAGATCTGTGTTATCCAGTGTTATTCTGTATTCATTGTCATTACCAGTAGATTCATTCCTCGTAGTGGGTTTCGGTGTACCCAATACCATGTATTTTGTTCTACTGGCTTTTACTGATAATTTATTGGCTTTGAATCAGTTGCTTCCTTCTATTAGTTCTTTACTTAGAAACTCAATATTGCTGGCAATGTCTCTGTGCGAATACAATATTGTGGTGTCGTCAGCAAACAAAATGAAATGTAATACTGATGAAGTGTTACAAATATCGTTAATATAGAGTATAAATAGCAATGGGCCTAATATTGAACCCTGAGGTACACCGTCCACAAATAATATTTCTTAGTTCAGATTTACATGACAGATAATACACATACTGTTTTCTATTACTTAAGTAGTTTATAAACCAAGTGTAAACAACTCCACGAAACCCATAATGTTCTAGTTTATGTAGTAATATCTTATGATTAATGGTGTCAAATGCTTTGGATAAATCCAAAAATATTCCAATTGTAGATTCATTATTTTCTGCTGCTTTGGTAATATAATCAACCAGTTGAGTAATTGCCATGTATGTGGAGTGGTTAGCTCGTAAACCAAACTGTTTTTTCATTTTGTATTTTATGACTGTCTATAAAATCCATACACCTATTAAAGACTAATCGTTAAAAAAAAAAAAAAAAAAAAAATCCGATTCATCTCAAATTTCGGAATTGTGCATTTTAGGTTACTATCTTTAGTTCTAGTTGACTATTTTTCATTATTACACAAAAAAATAATATTTCGAAATCTCTGAGTCAGACTTTAAGTAGTTTATAAACCAAGTGTAAACAACTCCACGAAACCCATAATGTTCTAGTTTATGTAGTAATATCTTATGATTAATGGTGTCAAATGCTTTGGATAAATCCAAAAATATTCCAATTGTAGATTCATTATTTTCTGCTGCTTTGGAAATATAATCAACCAGTTGAGTAATTGCCATGTATGTGGAGTGGTTAGCTCGTAAACCAAACTGTTTTTTCATTTTGTATTTTATGACTGTCTATAAAATCCATACACCTATTAAAGACTAATCGTTCAAGTATTTTGGAAAAACACGGTAAAATGTATGCAGGGTGATAATTGGAAAACATTTCGGCATCACCTTTTAAAAAAAATGGTGTAACTTTCGCAACTTTAAGTTTTTCTGGGATTACACCTGTTGATATTGATAAGTTGAATATTGTGGTAAGTGGGCGTACTATTTTCATTGGCGACTCTTTTTAGGATACGATTACCAATGTCATCATGCCCTGCACTTTTGTTTTGATTAAACTTGTCAATTATCTTAATTACTTCCCTTTCGACTATTGGTTTCATATATATACTACTTGATACCGGATTATTAAGGTAATCATAATGGTTTTTACTAGTGTTATGTATTTTTGAGGCAAGGTTTGGACCAATATTTACAAAAAAGTTATTGAACTCATTTGATATTTCCTGAGGGTTAGTAATAACATTAACAGAAATATTTTTGAACGTACTCTGTAGTGAATGTTTCTGTCCACGTCCAATGATTTGGTTAATATTTTTCCATGTTTGTCGCATGTTATTCTTGGCAGCTTCAAATTTGTTAAAATAATATTTACGTTTATTGATCTTGGCATCCTGTTACCTGTCTTAACTCATTAGATAATCACTATTGAGTTGTATGTTGCTATGTACATCACTGTTGCTATGGGTGGACTTTTAAGTACTTTTGACCTCAAATTGGCGTTATTGCAAAAAAAACTGCCCCTAAAATTTTTTTTAAACCAAAAACATTATTACTATATTTCATGACATCTAAGGAACTCAAAACCAGTGATAAATGTGGAGTTAAGTACTTATTGCGCTCAGGTCTCCATATACTTCTCAGAAACAAAACTTTTTTTGGCATTAGTCCATTTATCAAAATCTGCTGTGACGATGGTTTATTTCAAATATATATCATTAATTGGACAAGAAAATCTCTTTTGTTCCGTGTATAATAGATCGTCTAACATGTAGACAGTTATTGGATATAAATCTTAATAAATAACTAAACATGTTGTTATTCAAGTTCATAATGACATTTGTAGGGCTTGCCTCGGAATGATTCTGGCTAGATGCCGCGCCGTCAAGATGAGAAAAAATAGCACGTAATACTTTTGCTTCTATTTTGCTCATACTAATTTCGGCATGTTTTGCGGAATTTACTTTCTTTGGCTTTATAATGTGATATTTTTTTCTTTTTCCTCCCTATGTGCATATTTATTTGATACAATTACTATGATACCTTAAGGTTATCTGCATGTGCAATAATTTCAGAGTTCTTATCAAATCATTTTGAGTATGGTACTTATTAAAAATAAGTGTATGTTTGTGCTTTCGTGTGCGTGGCTATGTTCATGAGCGGGTGTAGGTATTTTAGAATTGAAAATACTTTTTGCTAATTGCAACGATTTTTCACGTCAAACTCTAGTACCTTCTACTTTCGTATTTGATTGGAAACTGTTAAAGACATGCTGCTATATAAAATAAAAGCAGACTTTCTAAAATATCAATCAAATATTGCCATCAGTTTTCAGTAAATTCTTAAATACAAATTTTAATAATAAGATTACTACTACTAATAAAGGTATTTTAATTGGCGATCTAGGTTTTTGTATAGGCCTACACCACAACCTTCACTTTGAAAACATTTAAAGTGGTCGCGTGGCAAATAACCCAATTCCAAAATCCCGACTTTGTTATCTTAAAACCTAACGTTAATATACTGTATCGTACCTCGAAACCTATTTGGTTTTGCTTGAGCTTGATCGAATGTAATAAATGAGCTTGAGGTACAAGAAATCAGATACAAACATGACTATAAATTGGGTATTAATTTGATAAGAATTTCCTAGCTTAGAGTTATTTTTCCATAAACCAGGCGAATTTAATGAGACGTGTCATATACCCTGCAAGCGTCCGGAGATAATATTCCCCAGTTGATGATTATTCCAATTTTTTGTTTGAGAATAAAAGGTGCAATTTTTCTAGGCCACAGAAAAGATCTGCACACAATACCGTATGTTCATCTTCAGAGCTATGTATGATTCATTGTGTTCTTTGAAGGAAAGTGCCACGCCATATTTGTTGATATTATGATACAAACCAGATCTTGGACTTGTGAATAGGGGCCTTTCACGGAAGGTAAATTAGGTTGAATGGACTTTTGTTTGTTTCAGAGATCATCCAAGCATGCAGAGAATGCAATTCGCTGATGTAGTGCACGTTAGTATCCATTGGTTGCTGGTTCAAGCCTTGGCTCGTGCACCTATTCCAAATTATGATATGCCATATGTGCTGTGATGAATGTCATCAGTGGCTAGAACCAAAGTTAGTGTGAGCCAGTTGACCTGGCAACGGTCTTATTCTAACGTGCTCTACATCAGCAAATTCACCGTAGAAGTGCCACGTAATGGGAATCATTGCCCCATCCAGCAATCGGTCCAAACAAGTCACAATTCAAACTTTTCATTGTGATTCAAACTAATTCAAACTTTTCATTGTGTAATATGTGTCCTGTGCCCTGTGATTTCAGATATTTCTGCAGGTGGTTTTTTTTTGTGTTCTCTGTCTACATGTACATGGGTTATTCTGGAACACAGGTCCGGTCAAGTTGACCTATTAACTTCCTGTGCAAGTGACCTATAAATGAAGTAATTGATATAATTCGCTAATTAGTAGAAAGCCGAGACAATAGCGAGCTTTCGATTTGGACGACGGACACGTGACGGTGTGAAAGCAGATATGGTCCGGCGGGAGCCACAGTCCGGGCTCCATAGACGATAACGGAATAAAGCGTGAAAACTTATGTTGCGTAAAGAGTCACCTGAATTGAATGCCCTATTCTTTACCGTTATAGCCGGACTATGAGTACGGCGGACTGTAATTACTTCTACACCGTTCTGCGACGGTCAAATTGGAGCCTCGAGTAATCTGCGCTTGCTCAGATGACCTGGACGCATAAAATAACATGACGAGTGGAAATGGAAAATGGAACCCAGACAATACAAACATTCCACAGCACGCCCGCCCAGGCCCATAGCCAGGAATTTATTGGGGGGGTGCGGATTTTCGAGAAGTGGACCTTTCTAGAGCGAAGCGAGAGAACTAACGGGTCCAGGGAGCGAAGCCCCCGGAAGCTCTACGATTCTGACAATTTGAACATTAATTTTATGGTATAAATCCTTTACTTTTCTGGAAAGTTTATGTATTAGAAGTTGAACCTCGATTCAAATATGCTCGGGCGGCGTTGGAGGCAAAAAGCGGCAAACTTCAGCATGATAAGCGGATTTTTTGCAGATTGCCGTTTTTTGGAGGGTGCGTCGCACCCCCTGCACCCCCACTGGCTACGGCCCTGCGCCCGCTGCTGACAATGAACGGTTTATAACTCGTCAACACTGCGCTACGACCCAGCATATAAAGTCCCTGAAATGCCATTTATCAGTTGTTTTTTACTAATTACCTGGTTTTTCTTTTGAGCAATGGCTGTATTCATTTATTTTAAAATATTTTTAAATGCTTAACATATAGCCACAAATATTTTGGTTAGCCGTGTCCTTCAAAGCTATGCATTAATTAATAAATCGATGCGTTTTGACTGCTTGAATCCAATTATAATAATCTAACAATGTGGGCAATATGTAGGTCAGAAGTGAAAGTATTTTGCAATTCATAATCCAAAGGGTTTTCATCGGATGATAACTTGCAATAATATGATATGAATGAAGTACGCACAAGTAATTACCCCTATTTATATCAGGAAGAATGTTTTTAGTCCATTGTTTTTATTGAAAGAAGTGATATGTTCTAAAGAGAGTTGAACTTTAGAGATGTAAAATGTGTATTATCAGTATCATTACTGATCAACTAAATAGAAATTGATAAAAGATAAAGAGTCTTTTTTTTTTAAAAAAAGACTCCCCTATAGATAATTATTAAAATTGGTAAAAAGTGGTCAAGGGAGTGCCAAGACATATTATGCTAGCTATAATTTTATTATTAGAAGTTGAGTATGCAACGACCGCCATACCGATATGAAAAATTCTACTTTAAGGATATATCTTATGCTCTTAGTTAAGTCAAAATCCTCAATTCCGTGACTAATCTTTGGCAAGTAAGGTTTGACGAATGATTTGACTTCAAAGGACATTTTAGAAGGTTTTTAGCCCACATGTCCCTCTGGAAAATGTCGGCAATTTCCACAGGAGGAGGGGGGGGGGTAAAGTTTCTACAGGGGTAAATTTTAAATAATGGTCCAAATAACGTTTGGTAACAGGGAGTAAAAAAGTCTATGGTGACCTGTCTGTAAAATGCATCGTTATGGAGATATACAGCAAAATAGGCTAAAGGTCAAATGTTTATTCAGCAAAGGTTAAGGTCTTATACTGGTTTGGTTGAGTTTAAAAGTATCTTTAAAAAATATAAAATTACATTGATTTACAAAGATTAGTCACGGAATTGAGGATTTTGACTTAACTATCTGTGTTCTTTGAACATTGTTGAGAGTGGCATAACGTCCAAAGTGAACCTCTGCTACTTTACATGTCATAGCTGTCACAGTAGTGACAGTAAAAAGTAGTAAATGGCAAAGTAGTAAAAACACGTTTCCTCAACAGCCTTACGGGAACAATAATGAGTGTCCTTCAGCATTAATGATAACCTTATTTTGGGTTACTAGAAACATTGTATATTCCTGGTCACATGTGCAAAATATTACTAATATATTTTCCACTTAATATTATCATACGAGGTAAAATATGGATTGTACTTTGATTATATCAAACAAGCAGTTAAATCTTGATTATAGATATATATTTAGTGGATCCTTTGCTTATGCAAAATATCCATTAATACGGCAGAAGGTTGGTCCCCACCCCAAGCAAAAAGGAGGCGATGCAAGCGCTTTAGATCTTTTTCACGAGCACTGCTCAATAACAAATTGGTATAGTCCAAACGAGAAAGGACCACCCCCCCCCCGACAGCATTATGGCAAGCATCCTGCGAGATGAACCTGCGTATGTGCCACAAGTTACGATCGGTAATGACCGAACTGCAAACACAATAAAAATTATACGGGGATCTTTATCAATCGTTGACAGATGGTAAAAGAAATACCTTAAATTTTGTCCTGGTTTATCTGGAACATGAAAGCAACCATACTTCATTATCTTGGCCACTGGGCCTTGACCAAAGCACGTTTAATCTCATCATCAACTGGACATACAGCTGAATGACATCATCATATGATTGAAACAAATAGCAAAATATAAATAATGTAATCAACGGGGATTTATGTGAAGTAAATCAATATGGGCCTATAATTGAACCCTGTGGAAGCGAGCATGAAAGAGAGAGTATGTAAAAGAGAAAAGGCATCTTTATGGTAACTCGCAGGTCTGTGCCGTGCGAATTCTGAAGGTAACGTCCTTTTATAACCAGTTTATAACTGCCCGTAAGAGCATCTAGACTCATTGTACTCAATGATCAATTGTGCCAAAGGCTGGCGATATTTCGATCAAGCCAGAAACAATCATTAACCTTACCTTGTAAGAACGGAATAAGATCGTCTGTCTTTTAATTATCAAAGACACAGTGTCTGTGCAATGATGATGCAAAAAAACTAAAGGCGATTGAAATTGTTCAATCAATCAATGATCAAGGGAATGCTTTCCACATAGTCTGTAATCTGACAAACAGCCGCCTTTCCATGAACTAGACACGAAGGATGTAGCAACATAGGTGATAACGCTTGACAAAAGAGTTTTTTTCTTGATGACACGTCTTATATTGATGTTTAACGTGGCTTGACATCCTGAATGACTATTTGCAATACTCGTAATATCTGAAAGTTGGAAGGTTTTCTTTAACGAACCATAATGGTATGGAATCCAGTAAGTATGACTACTTGCTATTAAAATTTTAAAATTACTTTTGCTACATCATCAGGAAATAGTTGTTTTAAAATTAATTCAACAGAAATTCATTTGGAAGATCATCGGATAATCAAGGAGAACTTCAACAAGGGCTGATTTCAATAAACAATTTCTGGTATTGTATGTATACCTATGATGTACCTGTAAAGTAGTCCATGTTTTTTAGCATGTTCTAGTCTACAAACAATGATTTATAATGCGCAAAAGCAATCTCTCGTTTTCGATCGGCTTTCCCTCCTCCAATTTTTAGTCAGGACGAAACCGTAAGCCGCCGTTCCTTATGAATGTTGTCATTGTTCTAGAGTGTTTTATAATTTAAATCTTACATTGCGTATTTTCATTTACAATAGTTTTTGTTTCTAGAAAGACAAATGTCATCAAACCTATCTTGTTTACAATCTTGTGATTGTACAGGATCACCCCTTTCAATAATATCCACTTCGAGTACGGATGTTGTTGATTTTAGCCTAATCTAAACATATCTCGTATTTTGTGAAATATGATTTGATGAATGCTAAGATACATGCATTTTGAATACAACAGCCTCACCATAACCTTTTTTGTGTCCGAAAGGTTCCAAAGTGCCAAA
The DNA here is from genome assembly GCA_023653785.1 of Ophioderma brevispina. NCBI lineage: Eukaryota > Metazoa > Echinodermata > Ophiuroidea > Amphilepidida > Ophiodermatidae > Ophioderma > Ophioderma brevispina. Next base: position 8,399 of record JAMKCH010005049.1, read on the forward strand.
ATGCTTTTTCAAATTGGGGTCAAGTATGTCTGTAAAGTGGATGCAGGAGAGTACGGTTCGCGGTCTGGTCAGACTATAGTGTAGGACTCTGTGCAATAGCAGTTGACAACTGGTAATTTGAATATTTCTGGCATTTAATACAGTAAGTTCATTAATGTATGTAATGGTCTCCAGCAAGTAGCGCAGGGCTTTGATCCAATCAATCGGATTCAAGGCAATTAAGATGAAAGCGTTGAAATAGGCGGTTTAAATATATCGGTTTTTGCGTTAAAGAGACGTGGGGAATTTCCAGAAGAGCGCCCCGAATTTTTCCTCGAATCCTCGTTTTTTACATATTTGGAATGCTACCAATGTAGTAGATCACACCTGAAGGGAATAGGCCAAATATGCGTCTTATGTCATAAGATTATGAGTTAGTACTTCTGTGTTGCCGTGCACGACAGTAAGTAAAGCATGGTTTTCTATGGGAACGGATTGCGATAGCAGCAAGTTCAAAACAAGGTTTGCGGTTTTCGTTGCACCTGGTTGTCCAAGAAACCTTCGAAAACGTTCTTGGTAGGTAGTTTTTCTACACCGATCCAGTGAATTTGAGAGAAATGTGTAATCCTAACAAAATCCTCCCTCCTGTCATTTTTAAGTAAACAGTTGAACCATCTCTTCTTTCTCATCTTTCTCATACCTCCTTAGCATTTACAGTTTCGGATTGTTTTATCTATGTTCGGGACTCGGGACAAGGAAGCGGTCTGTAACTTCATATCTTATGTAACTTGCCTTAAAATTTTAACGAATGAACCGGAAGGCTTAGGAAAATGGCTTGGCTAGTCGGCGCTTTACATTTACTCCCCAACTGAGACACTCTCACTCACTTGCCTAGCTTTCTTCTTCACACCCTACCGGCGGTAACTGTATTCACACTAATCCCACACTGGTCTCTATAAGATGGGGGACCGATTTGCCTTGTCTCCGGCCGTGGTGTCGTGTCACTATCTACAAAACCTAAAAAGTAGGCCTATGCACCCGATAAGATCACCCCTGTGTAGTGTTCTTCATTCTTCAATGTTGATTATCGCTTTTAATGCTTGACTTTTTTTTCCCTGAAATTTTTTTGCACCGCTTAGAGCTAATCATTTGACAAGAAAAAATCACTATCCAATTAAAAAAGAGGGGAAATGAGACCAGTACTTTAAAACTTAGGTTCTCAAAAACAATTCTCAACTTTATTGTTGAGGTATTTCAGCACACTGACGTCATTATCATTAGTTTTAGTTTCTGGGAAATCAAAGATGGCACACTATTTTGTCACACTTACAAATATTTAGCTTCTACTGTGGTCCTTAACCTATTGTTCTCTTCACGTTATGTAACGTCTTTGTCGTCGCAAAATAAATATTGTCCAGTGTATATATTTTTTTCAAATCGACTTATATTGCACATTTCAAAAAATTTAAACATTTTTTTTACTGTTTGGGTCTGAAAATATTGCTATCTAGCTAATGTCCTCTGAATGGCAATATATTGTTCCGCCTCTCTCGCTCAAATCAAACTAATTCCACTTATTTTGTTTTAAATATTCCTTCTGAAGGAGCTGGTCACGTCTACGTCTTGCAGACATTGAAATTTCACATAAACATGTTACACTATTTGTTACAAAAGTGCAAATAAGCTTCAAGGTTTAATGTATAGGATTCGTGTTGGGCGCCTAAATAAAAACTCTCCTACCACTCTGTCGCTCATTTGTTATATTGTCAATTTTTGTTCGGATTAATCTATTTCTGAAAGACAAAACAAACGTTTCACTGTCACCAATGGTTTTACCCGCTTTATTTAATATGATTCAAGAGATGTATGAAGCGTGAAAACCAATGAGTGACAATGGCCCGTTTCGTTTCTTCTTGCAACATAGAGTAGGCCCGAAAATCCGGTTTGGATTGTGTAATAACATATTCTTAGCCTAACGAAAACAAATCAAGACGTGCTGCTAGATTATTTTTCATCCAACATTTGGGAGGGTCATTGGTGGTCAACGATGAAAATCTTTTGATCTGATAGATTTGTTCAACAGAAGGAAGTTTTTGGTAAACAAATATCTCAATTGGATTTTTGCTTTTTAAGAAAGTATTTTTGTTCGTACTTGATACGTTGATGAACGTCTCTTCAATGATCGTTCGCGCCTAGGACTGATGATAACTTACAAGTAGACATTCAAGTGCTGATCTTACCTCGCTAGTAGCGTGATAATATTTCCATTTCAAGTCACGGATTGTTGCATCAATTCCACCAAAAGCAAGATTATTAACGAAACAAACAAGATGAACACGGACGCGCACTATGTGTGCAGATATACCACTTAGTGTATTTTTTTGTTTTAATCTTGTTTTCCATAGAATTTTAAAAAAGTGTTAGTGTGTTCCATTATAAACCTTCAAACATGTTGTGCAAGTTTTTCATGTAGTTCAAATTGTTAAAAAAGCTAAATTCAACAATGCCACCAAGAGATTTTTGGACTAAAGTAGTCTCGTAGATTAAAATAATAAGCATTAAATTTTCATGATCTTTTGGAAGAAAACCGTAAAAAACATAAAGTAGAGCAAGGTAGCCCTTTCGCGTATGGCCGGCTTTTCACGTAGGTAAAGGATTGTTGACATGTTAATGGATTTCGTTTGCCCTCCAGATCATCCAAGTATTCAAAGAATACAATAATGCACCTGGGTTTACCTTAAATATTTCCTATATTTCCTCATGGATTCTGTTGTCTTCTCTGCAAGCTTGAGTTATCCGCAAGGTCTGGCCCAAGTTTAACCCCTTGACGTCCCCGTGCAAACAAGCGCCCTATAGGTCCTTCACGAAAGGTAAATTTTTTGAATTGATTTTTTTGCCCTTCAGATCATCCAAGCATGAAAGATACATTCATGCACCTGGTTTATACCTGAACATTCAGGTATCTCTTTCCTGCAGTGATTCTTTTTTATTCCTCTGCAACGATTGGTTTTTTCCTGTTCTGGAAGACAGGTCTGGCCAAGTAAACCTATGCGTCCTATTATTTTGTTGAAACAAATTGCAATTGTCTGGCAGAGAAGTGAAGCTTACCAAGAAAATAATATACTTTAAAAAAAAAAAAAACCTTTTTTACAAAATGTAAACACCCAAATTGTTTCAAATTTGTGGAAATATTTCAGTAAGGGTCTATTTCATTATGTATGAATAATTTCTTTATCATTGTTGTCCCTTTAACAACGAGTATCCCACAGCATACATGAAGCATGTAGTATACGTCTGTCGAACGGCAGTAGTCCGGACTGCATCTCGTTTCTCTCCAGTGACAGACAATAAGACATTCCATGGTCTTTCCACATAAGGAAAAAAGCTGTCCAAGGAAATAGCTGCTGTTAGCTTGCTCGCCGGCCACAAGGACCTGCGAGGCTCGGAAGACGTTGTATAGACTACACCCTTTGGTTCATCTCAAAAGGCTACTTTAAGGATAATACGCAATTCCGATCGTCATGAAGTACACTATGTAATATCTTGTATCTGACATCATCACTGATATTGGTGACTGGTCTGCACTTAACATATCATATCCATCACCAAAAAAAAAAAAAATGAAAGAAACTAATTCCAGAACCTATAACCCTTTAGTTGAATATATCAAACTAATACATAGTATAGTGTAATCATAGTGATAAACTTTTTTCCAAATGGGCCAATGCATAGTAGGAACAATTGTTTTCAACCATTAAGTTAAATTGTATACGGAATTTGCCTGACATTCCTTTTTTGGATGTGGCTTTTTTAATATAGATGTGGTTAATGCTGCGGCAGGAATTATTAATCATCCAATAAAAATAAAAATAAACCATGTTTAAAATTGGATGCCTTCTTTCATTACTTCATAAAAAATTGATGATAACACCTTAATTTATATAAGAAACATTTTTTTATTGATCTGTACAACCAGGGTTCGGAACTCTAGTAGACTAACCTATTCTTCCCAGAAGAAATAGGAACGAAACTGACAAAAAAATCACTTCTTCCAATTTTTTTTCGGAAGAAACGGAAGATAAAATGTCCTTATGAACAACTAACTAAATTACACCATATTCCTCTGTCTTTGTTGCATTTCCTCAATCAGGCTCCTTTAAAATGACCTAAAGAAAACATGTTTCAAGGTTCGGAAACTTTCCGGAAAACCTATTTCTTCCCGGAAGAATGGAAAACTGGAAAAAAAAAGGGTTTCTTCCATTTGTCTTCTTTCCGGAAGAACTGGAAGAAATTGGAAGAAACTGGAAAAATAAAGAAATGTATTAGGACAACAAACTAAATTACACCATATTCAATCTGTTTGGCCCTCAAATCATCAAGGCTACTTTAGTTACTTACAATCTTTTTGTTTTCCGAAATTAATTACAAAGTTTATAGCATTTTAGTATACCTGCAATTATAGTAAATTTTGTTAACCAATTTTGTTTTGTTCTTGCTATCAAGTTATACAGATGATAATTGTACCCATTTTCCAAGTCTTTCCTGTGCACATTTATACTATCACGTTGTACTTGTAATGCAGAACATGAACAAGCTTTAAATCTTTTTATGGCCATTTGGGTTAATTTTTAAACAATCCTAAAAGTAGCTACCATTAAGTGTTCTTTTGTGTAATGCTTAGTGGTGAGAACCTGGTAGGGAGACTTAACATTTGTTTAAAAGACTTGGATGATGTTCAGTCTTTACTAGGCGTCTCTCTGCTTGGCTTGCTGGTGTGAAAAGTGTGTAATCAGTTTCTTCCATATTTTTTTACATTTAGGCGCTTGTGAATAAATGCGAGTTTAATAATTCAATGCATGGGGTAGTAGGGGTCCCTGAATGTTATTTTTAAAATTATTTCACTATATTTTTATTCACTCTATAATATAAACCAAAAGTTGTAAGTAATTGTCTTTTAAAATAGAAAATTTTTAAATGACTTTTTTAGTTTCTTCTTCCGCTTTCAGTGGAAGACACTGAGAAAACCCGTTTCTTTCCAAGTGGAAAAAAAACCGCGGAAAACCGGCGTTTTTTTCCGCCTGTGGAAGACACTGCGAACCCTGACTGTTTTGAGAATATTTTTTAAAACACTTAGGCCATCAATAAAAGTAGCAATAACTATATTGGTTCTTTTTTTACATGTTTGTATAATAAAACAGGTTTAACTCTGTGTTTGCTCTGTAACCTGTATGAACAAGAACCTGATTATTTTTTTTTTTTCCCAGGAAACCAAATATAAATGTTAAAGGTGAAGAGATTTGAGAGTAAAGACGTTGTCTTTACAAGGAGTGTCTGGCAATTACATCCTGAATGCTTGTCATATCTGGTGTGAAAAAAGTCCATAATATACTTACACAATTTACTTATGGGTGGGTGTGGGTTGTGTGAATGGTTATTTTACATCATCATTTCAGTATATTAAAATCATTATGTAAAATAACTTCAAGGATATTAATAGGACAAGTTTTAAATGGAAGAAACCTGTTTCTTCCAAGTGGAAAAAAAACCGGATTTTCCAGCGTTTTTTTTCATTTGCGGTGTACACTGGTATTTCATACACAATACTCTTCATGGTCATATAGGTAAAAGTCCATTGCTTCCCATTGATCATGGACTTTTCTTAATAAAGAAACATGTCCAACTTCACCAAATGCGTAGAGGAATGTGATGTGGTTTATCAACTTGTTAAAAGCTATTTTATGAAATGTGTGATATCCCATCGGTAAGTTGTACTAGGTTTTTAATTTGTATGCAGAATATAAAGGTGGTAAAGGGTCATCTATTTTGTACTTATGGGTCTTACTGTATGTTGTACTTAAGTCTTTACACCATAGTATTAAGATTGCATTAAAGGTGCAACGAGAGATTGTAGGGCATCCATATAATGTGTCATATGTAGTGATTCCATGTACATAAGACCAATAGATTTCTTACCTTGTATTTAGCTACAGAAATGTCTTGAAAGTGAAAACAGAAGGCGATTTTGAGTCGCTTTATATAAAACACAATCTGAATTTAGTATTTGCTCCTATAGTAAATAGGAAATTTCACAATTTTAGATGATTCTCAGTTTGATCCATTCACATGGGGATATTTTTGACATAAAGGTTTACATTAATGCAGAAATCAGAATTTTCATATTTTTAGGGACACCTGTTATGTGAAATCTCTCGTTGCACCTTTGAAAGGGTTTTGTTCTGCATGTATGACCCTCACGCGGTGCTTTACCCATGGTTTTAATTTAATAGCATTGGTGGTTTTACCAAGGGTCTCATACGCTGCGGGCTTTTTCTCAAGGAAATGATCAATTAGAGAACATAATGCTACAATATAAATTTCACATCACCGGTTTAGAGAAAAAAAGTGCTAGAATGTGATTACAATGATCCTACCAATTACCATCAAAATCTCATTTGAAGTGACAGCTTAACAGACTTGGTCATGTGTACCGGAAAAAGTTATAGACACACCAGTAAACATAATGATCATTGAAAGATTAACAGTCGTCGCATTATGCCATGATATCAATTGTTTGTGTTAGAAAGGTTTTGCTTCAACATCATTAACAAAACATTTTAGAAGAGTTCATGTTTTATAGCCAATCATTAACGTATTATATACCTATAGATTACCTTAAACATCAAATTAATTTTGAGATATTGTAAGATATTATAATTTCTAAGAGTTACGTTATAAATTAGGCTCGATTGTAGCATTATGTTTTTTTAAAATAATGTTACTCATATTCTTAGCTCTTTTATTTCTGCAGTATAATTTTTGAATATGTTTCCTATGGTATATATATCATTTTTAAAATCTTTGCATAACAAGGGCTAATGGTCGTGAATATGTTTGTTCCTGAAACTGAAAATCTTTGTTTACCACAAACCGACAAAGTTAAGTCGAGTAACTATTACTATGATGAATTTTTGTGAGCCTGGGAAACCGCCTCTCAATGCACTCTTCGTATCCAGTTCCCGAAAGATTTATCTACTCAACGATCAATGTGACATCATTACAACAATAGCATGGACAGCCCACGCTCATAAAACATGAATATATGATATTACTTTAAACATCTACCAAATGTGCTATGCAAAGATAGGTATATCAGTATTTTGTTAGATGCTCACAAGCTTGTTGCAGGGTAAATGGCCAAAAAATTTCAAAACATTATTTAGATAAATTTATTTTTTCTGTCCAGTTTAGAGCTAATGATTGGCGGCACAGTTCCCCTCTGGTTCCATGATTCTAAATAGGAACTCATGTCACGGAATTGTATAACGAGTGCTGTACGCAGGATTTATTCAAGGTGGTGCGAGACTGGAAAAATGGACAGTTTTGTAAAGTGACCCTACCCCCCTAATATTATCCTTTTTGATTTTTGAACATCTCAGCACTACTAAAGCAAGTTAACTTGCTTGTACATTATCTTTACAATTTACCTAAAATGATCCTCAAAAAACCACATAGCTTTGTCACATTTGTTGATTTAGTTTGTTTTTTCAGTTGCGAAACCATCCCTCCCCGAATATGGGACTGGAGTATATTATGCTGGTATTAATAATATAAATATTAACAATTGGGAAACTCCCATGTCGAGAGATAAAAGTTGCTGGTGGATGCGGTTTCGAAACATCCTAATATTAATTAGACCCATCATTATACCATAATATGTCAAGTTCGTTGCATTTAGTCACGGGGACCCCGTACCAGAACGCTAGTACCACTAGTACCATTATATATAGGGTGGGATCGAGTTGTGGTGCGGCATTACTGGAGTAAAGTGAACGTTTTGTTACATATTTTCCCATTGCCGGTGTCGTCTCCCAAATTATCCACACTCGTTTTCATATGTGCCAATAAGGTCCTATAATTCCACAACTTCAATCACTTCACATCTTAGACAAATCCATGTTAGTATGCATTCTAGTATACTACTATGAGTGTTCAAAAAGAAAAATATGGACAGAGATGTAATGCATCATCTGAAAAAATCTGGCCTGTGGACGGACCTGGGGGCGCACTAATACCTCCACTTTCAACATTGGACCTACAGTGACGAAAACTGAAATGAAAAATATTAAGTTTCCTAGTGGTGTAAATTACAACGTTAACTGCATTTCCGCAAAATCAATGGTGTCATGGGTACCGGGTGGCAGTTACAGGCCTTTTTAGTTCTCTTCACTCATAACCCTGCATAATGAGAGTATTGGCCTCTGATCATTAATATTGCATTTACAGACTAGATTTGATGCTCACAGTTCCTCGTTATGCGTTTTAAAATTTGATTTTGAGCAAGGTACCCTAAATTTTTGGCTCATAAGGCAACTTGTCATATTTCCGCAGAAAACTGCACAATTTCACTGACAATTTTTAGAAAGTGCTCAAGACCCACCTCTTCCCAAAATGATCTTGGTCTGCATGGTTCATTGCTTGCTTTTGTGGTTTTCTTTCAAATGTTTTGTTTTCCATCATTTTCTTGCGGTGTGGGCTTTTATTAAATGCGCATTCATAAAAGCATGGTATGTATGCATGTATGTATGTAAACTCAATAAGCAAATTTTAAACGACTCCAATTTGTAATCTTTTGGCATCAAACAAGCCACTCCAAAGGATGCGTTCTGGCACCAATAGGCTCACCGTATATTGAAAGTCTCCTCGCCAAAAGTTTCATACACGACCAAATTGCTGAAAACGCGGCTCATTAAGTGGGTACATCCCCATTTAGTATAGAACATGCCTTCCCAGGATATCCTTCTGGCAACATAAAAAGAACTTCCTGTAAGTGTTGGTGCCTGATACAGGCGGATGTCGCCTGTGTCCTCCTTTGATTTAATTCATTCCTTCAGGAACAGAAATGTTTCACCCACCATCAATTCAATGGGTTAAAAAAGTACACGGATGAGTCAGGGCGGGCATTGGGGCAGGTTATTCCCAAAATTTGCAATTCGCTATTGTTTAATGACGCACGAAGATCAGTGGAGCGGTCAGTTAATAACATGAGGCAGATCCAAACACAAGTTTTATTGTTTTTAACACGACTGCTGCGACATTACAACACTCCCGGCGTAAATAGGTTTCAAAAAGTGCACAGGCAGCATAATGTAAAGATGTGCCACGTGGCTTGTAAAGACACAATGTACACAGCTAGCCGCACAGTCTACGCGGCGAATGAGCCATTGATTCATACCGAGGGGGGAATCCAAAGCATGGAACGGAACTACGGAGTTGTTACTCTCCCGTTGATGGACACTAATCATACGCATACGCATTTCCTCTTATCATCAAACATAATTCCACGGCGCAATGGCCATAACGTTTAAGCATACAACTGTGTTTAATCCACCGGCTGGGCGGACAAGTGCAGCAGTACTTTTGAGAAGTTTTTGACACTATCTTGGATACATGCATGATTTTACGACGCCCACCGCTCTTCCTTAATTGGATTTTTAAAAAATAGTAAACAGTGATTGTCGGGTAATTAGAATAGAAGAGAACCATGGCAAGAAACGCATTACTTGTTCATCCTAAAGTGGCCATCCATAGTAGGCACGGTCGAGAGTTTTATTCTATTTCTAATTTTAGACAAATACATTGATAGTTTTAAAAACTATAGAAACGTTATCGGAAGATAGAATTTCAGATGCCTTTAGGTGAAAATTAAAGCACACTATGGTCTTGATTTTTATTCGTGTCATTTCTTGCATGAAGTGATATTTTTCAAAGTATTACTCGAAGTATAATGACGGATAATGACCACGCCGCAATACATTCGCCAGTATATTGCACTTGACCGTATGGGTCAGTGCTGCCACCTGTGGTACCTAAACACACCCTTTTTGTTTAAAATGGGATTCCGGAAAGAAAATTGGAAGGTTGGTGGGTAGATAATGGGTTTATTGGGACCAAACCGAATATTTGGAATCATGTAGGTAAATTGGTACTCTATAGACCTGTTTCGATATATTGATCTGACAGGTGCCAGGTAGACTAACACCTACAATAGGCAATTGTGTGAATGCCTGCATGCTTTTCAAAAGCATGGCAAACACAATGAATGATGTCACTAGCCCTGGGCTGACCCAAGCAACACGGGCATGCAGTCAACCAAAATGAATGACCATAACACCTCATTTTACGCCTACCACTCGATATCCTCTTATGCTCATATTTCTGTTTGGCCCAACGGCTTGTAAACAATGTCATTTTACATGATTTGTACTTCAGCAATCATAAACACAATTGGTGAGATTGTGAAATTGAATCAGATTTTATTAATTACCTTTTGTTCTTTACGTTAAATTTAATCTGCTGGTATATACATATTTGAATTAGTGTAGTATATGGCTCCGTGGTCCCGATACATGAACTGGAGGTCTAATGATGTAAGTGTAATATACCACCAATTTTTAAGCCTGTGTAATATAAGGTCCTTGGTTTATTCGTATGTTTGCGCATTTTGAAATATCCAAATAAGCCGCCAAGATGCTCCATATAAACGCAGCCATATCAAGGCAGGGAAGGTGAGGATCAAGGTTACTAAATTCAGCTGTGATGTTGGCCGTGGATGAACCAGTTTTATGGAATAGTAAATAGTTCCAATTTACCATTATTTAACTTTTAACTGCTTTTTATTAGGGGTCGCCATACTACCTTCAAAAGGCCACCACAACAGAAATATATTGAAGAGAAGTGATTTCTGAGTTATTATGCTATATAATCCTTCAATAAGGCAATGTCTATTGGTTTTAATATTGACATTAAATAAAAGACTTAATTGAAACGATTGTTTTCACCATTCACTTCAATATGAGTGCCAGATTCAAATGAATTTTTTTGAATTAGGCACATATAAAATTATGTTTGCAATCCGTACGGGTGGACACCTTTAATGATCATTACTCCTTACTCCTCTTCCCTCCTTGCGCGCTTCATCATTTATCGTCCTCATATTCTTCTTCTCCTCTTCTCTCCTGTTCCTCTTTATTCTTTCATCCTTGTCGACCATCCTCAGTCCTCATATGGTTGGCAACCATGTGACATAATTCCAACTATACGTTCGTGTGAATATGCGATTGTTCTTTCCTATAAAATTACGCTAATAACATTTAAAGCGTTCGGTACCACAGAACCCATAACAGGGGTTCCCATCTAAATCTGCCCGTTGGCCAAAGAGTCCAAATAAATCTGAAAAACTTGTTGGCGGGCCAATGACAATTTTATTTTCTCTATGTTGAGAACCCCTTATTTTTTTATCGCCAATTCACACTATAATCGCGTGAGAATAATTTATTTGCGTAAATTTAATCATTATTCTGAGGATTAACCTGTAAAAAAAATACTGTAAGTTTACAGGAAATCCTGGCAGCAATTCGCCAACAATTACCGTAAAAATCCAGAGAACTGTAAAAATTAATTTAATCAAACATATAAAAACTATATATTTGGTGAATTATTATCGAGATTGTAAATGTTCATAGATTATAAAAACACTGACGAACACCCTAACTTTGTAGGCATATCCAAAAAAAAAACAAACCCAAATTTTTACGGTGCATCTACTGTAAAATTTAACATTTTTGGTGTAAAATTTACCAATACCTGTACAATACAGTTAATTGTAACGAACCTAAAAAACCTGTAATTTTAACGGATTTTTGTTTGGCAGATGTAAAATTTACAGTATTTTTTTTCCACCTGTCATTTTAGTACTTAATCTTATAATTTGAAAATTCATATTGTGTAAATTAATGTTGATGCTCATTATAAATCGATAAAGGATCCCTTTAAATTGGCGCCATTATAGGCCTGGAAACTGAACATAAAATTTACAGTATTTTGCTGTAATTTCCAAATTACAGTAAATACTGTAAAGTTTTTTACAGTATTTTACTGTAATTAACTACGCTGTCATTTTTTACAGTGTCTTTTTTTTTTTTTTTTTTTAAGTGTTTTTTAAAAATAACATACCCCAGATTTGGAGCATAGCAAACTCGTTGTCCACATGTTTAAATATAGAGAGTGAATCTGAATAGTAGAATCTGATAATTTCAGAAAGTTTTTAAAGAGTAATTGTAAATTCAATAATTAATGCAATGTGGGATTTTTAAAATAGTAACATGTATAGTAATCTCAGATTAAACATGTTAAAAATAAAGTTATCAAACACGTTTTGACTTGAACTGAAGCCAGTAGAGAGAGTGGGAGGAAGAATAAAGCGTAGGTAAAATGCCGAATAAAGCTGGCAGCAAAAGAGAAACTAACGCAAGTAATAGTAAAAAAAGAAACAAGCAACAACGAAAGAAATGAAAAAACAAGAAACGAAAAGATAGAAGAGCTGGAAATAATAAGAAAAAAAGCAGTACTAATGAAAGAAAATAAGGGAAAGCAAGGAACGAAAAAGAAAACAAAGCAATTTAGACGGAAAGAAGCGAAATCAAATAAGTTGAAGAAGAAAGTTCGACAATGCAAATGAAGTAAAGAAGAAAAAAAAAACCGCATTTTTAATTTTCACCTACTTCTTTTTTTTAAATCAAAACTATCATTCAGTATTTACAAAGGCGATTACATATACCATGTATACTGATTGATTAAGTGTACACTCATCGAGAATATAGCTGTAAGGAACTAATCTCTCGTATATTCATCGAAAAACGATCTTTTATTCTGGGATGGGGCGGGGGTGATCGTACAAAATTTATGATCGTAGTATCCATTATCTCTCTTTATTAAAGTCGATAGCTGCTCTGTGACAATAAGTTTATTTGTAACATCTATAACTATGTTCATCATCAATGTGACAGTTCCTTGTAATCCCATAAGCGCTAATCTAATCGTTCCTTATTTCCTCGGATTTTATCAATGTTATTTAGATAAGCGGATACAGACGAATATCGTGTATTAGTCCATTGATAGCATGCTAATAACCACCCGCGATTTCGGCAATGTGAATTGAAACGTACAGAGAAATTAATCTCCTTTCTCCTTGTTTTGTGGGAGCTTCCTAGACTTACTAAGCTCCATTCACATTTCGCGTTTCGACTGAGAACTCCTCTCTTAACCAGTGGAACGATCTGGTCACGTGTTTGGAAATCGCTTTGGATGAATCTACTATTTCAGGTGTGATACCTCATAATCATAACTCGCTTTAATCGACTTGGTTGGGCTAATTTCCTCAGAGTCATTTTCACTTGAGATGAATATGGCCTTTTTAAAATGGCTCAGGTCTAGGGTTGCTGCGTCCAAGTGATGGCCACGGCTTGTTTGATGTAACACTTCTGTGTTCTCAGCCATTTAGTTTATAACATATTTGCTTTTGCTGTTTTGATAGTTTTTCCACCTATTCTGCGATCATCTCTCTCGTCGTAAAAGCTAACGTATCATAGGACATAATCGTTGTAACACGCGTGAAACCCAACCTCGTTCTAACCCAATCAATTTGCGGTCAAATTAATATCCTTCCTAAAATACGATTCTCCACCGATTACGCACTCCCCGTAGTGGAACTACTCGAGTGACTCGAAACGAGTGACTCGTTGAATTCCACAGTGAAAATCAGATCTCCCAAACTAGATCGTAGACTTTCCTTGTAATATCTACAAAATGAGAACGTGTAATTGCACTTCAGGAATCAGCTTCATTATAGTTTTTGTTATCATTTTTCCAAACGCCATTGCGATATTTTATTTAGGCTGGACCTTGACATATTTAAGTCAAGCTAAATAGACTGTCAGAAGATGTTACATGGATCGATCGAACAAGTCACGCATCGCTTATGGCGTCTCGTAGAGAGGGGGGTACCCTTACTGTCATGATTTGGCACACTGGCTGATGGTTGTTTAAAATTCTATTTCCTGTACAATGTGTGATAATTGTCCGATTGGTACGAGATGTTGGGAATGTTGTTCTTCACACATATTTTGACTGACCAATATGATCATATATTGTTGGGACTGGGATGTTTGAACACATATTTTTGGAATGCCTTTTTAAAAAAATATTTTTTTCAACCAATATGTTTTAAAAATTGATCACTATTATTCTATATCTTGACAACCTTGCAACAATCTCGTTTTGAAAGACGGCGATAATTAAAGGATACCGTACTAGATAATTGATATAATACGCTATAAATAATTTTGAACACATACGAGTGGTTTTTTTATGAAAAAGGGCATTATACTAGTCATAAAAATGACTTAAAACATTTTGTCTCACCATGCGCTATTTTTTGAATTTCGCGCTAGTGTATATGGGTATGTATTTGTGTTTATGCGATACGGACGGCACCGTAGCGTCATACACCTTCAAACGTGACGCTTTTACATATTGCATTTGCTATGTCATGTATGACGCAAACGTGCCGACCGTATCGCAGACACGTTATACAATAGCGCGAATTTGAAATAGCGCGTGGTCGGACTAGATTGTTTTTAATTCATTTTTATGGTTGTATAACTTCTGTTTTTTTTATGAAACCACTCATATGTGTTCACTATAATTTTACAGAGTATAATTGTCTACTATTATTTGTTTGTGCGGGTTCTCCTTTAAGCCCATGATATAAAGCGTGTCCCAATAAAAACGCGACTTTGTGCCAGCCGCCATAAGTTTGAACATAAGCATAATGACATTTGTTATTTATATTGAAACATAAGAATGGAGTATTAGCTAAGATTTCATTAAAATGTCATAGTAATATAGTCCCAAAAGTTTTAAAGATACTGATCCCAGCAATCAGTAACCTGCCCGACCTTTTTACAAAAATGCTGGTAACCACAAGAGTAGAACAGAATGAAGAACAGAATGGAAAATACAATGTGGATTGAAATCAACATTAATTGCCCAATTTCTTGCAGAATAACTTCAACTGGATCAAATAACTACATCTACATAATTATTAATACACTGACATGATAAAACATTATTTACATTTGGTGATAAATACATTCCATGACGAAGTAGATAAAACTATGACTAGTCATAGACAACTCCATGTTACGGTAAAATATAAATGCGTTTGGTTACAATTTGCTTGTTAAATTCTGAACTTTATGAAAGTAAAATATATGTGTTAACACAACAACAATAACATACCATATACTCCATTTGTTCAATCAATTTTGGTTAAATCTTTGTGTGCCTGTCATAAAACTATGATAATTGATTTGTTCTATCCAATACTGTCTAATTTGGACATACTAGGTGTTGATCATGCATTCCTAATTCCATCTTAAAAGTTTTTTTAAAATGCACATTTATTAGGTGTTATTGGCCAATGTAACATTCCATAATGTTAATTTTGTTGTAGCACCTTCCATGATACAGCAGCAAATGGGTGATTGACTTAAATTCTATGCAAGCAAACAGTCCAGTGCAATAATTTGTAAGTTACTAAGCGCCTCATGTCGTAAAATGGGTCCTCGGGTTACTTGCTTTCTGTGGTCATATCTTAAGAATATTGACCTCTACCTTTAATGAACTTCCTGAAACATTAGCTAACAATCCCTATCTTCCCGTACAAAAAAAGAACAAGAAGTCATGTGCTTTTGTTCAGAACTTATGGCAGCTGCACCAAGTGTTTACCGTGTTTATTGGGACCACTGTAGTTCCAGTCGCAAGCGACCGATTGCGATTTTGACCCGAGATCAAGTGTTACACATGCTCAACGAGCAGATATCGCTCATTGCGACTGGAGTTCTATCAATCATGATCTGGGTTTTAAGTGTTAAGTAGGTACTTTAAAAAAAAAAAACTTCAGTTTACAACTCACGTGCACAGTTAACGTCGTTTGTGTCAAAGTGAAAACATAGTTTCTTGCGTTATTTGCATAAGCATAGAGAACTAACTGAGCCTATCAACCGGACACAATGTTTGGACAATATAACGAATAATTACTCCTCGGGAGTAAAATTTCACTCTTCGAAAAAAAAAGTTGGATTCAATAATTTTTAAACTCTCTAGAGTGAATTTGGAAGAGAAAACATCATACACTTTCAACCCGGGACTTTAGATAGTATGATGACCGATCCTAATTGACAAAATGATTGGTAAAGAGAACAACGTAAAGTTTCGTTAAAATCACGATTGATTTAACTCCTATTTTCACTATTAGTAGAGGCCATGTGCGATTCACCTTGAAACAATTCTAATAAAGGACTGTGTATTATATAGTTAGGGGGCCTGTGGTTTGATATGAAGTCCCCGTGGATTTCAATGATTAAAGCCATCACACCTATTTAGACACCTTAAGTAGGTTCCAGAGACCAGAAAAGTGTTGATGGAGAATTCCCAGGGTGGCAGTAATGGCAAAGCCATCTTGATTTCAAAATGGGCCGCCATTTTTGGTATATTTTCAAATCAGAATTTGAGTTGTGAATTACTAGGAAGCTATTTTTGGTGCCGAACTTGAAGTTAAAAAATAAACACCCCAAGTCTGGAAGGATAAAGCTAGATTATAGATAGGACATTAAGACTGCAGCCATTTTGTTTTCAAAATGGCTGCGATTACTATGTTTATTGTACAGTTTCAGCAGTCATTTCATTGGTGATTCATACATTAATTTCAGTGGCACAGTCACCATTTAAAGATGTTTTGAATTTGATAGATGGAAATACTTATCTTTCAAGCCATCTTGTATAATTTGTAATTTCAATGGCTGCCCTGTTGACCCTCTAAAAGTCATTTTTTGTATTATAGGGCAGTTATGCTAGACCTTCTGAATGCTACGGGTGCATTTGGCTCCACGAGTCAGTGATATCAACACGGTCCAGAGGCAGGTATTTTCCTCGTACATCACGTGCCGTGTATAAAGTTTTTTTATAGCCCCGCCAGATGCCATAGTCCACCCACAACGGTAAAGAATGGGCACTTGATATAGTTGACTCTCACGCATTATTCATTGTCGCCTATGGAGCCCGGATTATTATCTCCTTTTACATCGTGTAAAAGTCCGCGCTCCACAGACAACAATGGAATAAAGCGCGAACTAATGTGGCCTTAAGGCACTGAGGCTGTTCTTCACCGTTGTAGGTGTACTGTGAGTCAGAGACTATCTCCTGCTACACGTTAAACGCCAGTGCTTCAATCACGCTCACGATTTAAATATGCTTGAAGCACTGGACCGCGAGAAAGTAAATTCACTATAGTATCCTGTTCAAATCCTACCCTGTATGGAATGGGGCCGAGTGGAGATGATCACTACAAAACATTCTAAAAATCTGATTAAATTTGTTTAAAGAGACACCAAAAACCCTGGGTCCTATGTACATAGAACCCATGATTACACCACTGTATAACTGTACGCAGTCTGAGTCCATTCAAACTGCACTATAGGGTAGTCCAGAGTGGTTTTATTGTAGCTGGAGTGGAGTAGTCCTATTGGTTGGTCCCTTTAAAATTCAACTGTGTTTATTGAAGTTGTTTATTTGGTAATGAATTCCAACGAATTTATATTTATCAAGACGCAAGCCCAGTAATAATCCATTTGCATGAGTCCTATATCATAGCAGATGAGATGAGCCTCTCAGTAGATGTACCGTAAAACATACGCTGAGCACCTAATTACAACAAACTCTTTAAAAGTGCACTGCGGGGTTGTTAATTTTGGTATGAGTCCTACTTCCAGTTTGTGGACTTACCTATGTTTTAGATCACAGTGTTAAAGTTTTCTATCACTGTTCGTCAGCATCAACTTTTGTGATGCACTTTTAAAATGACCATAAACATCGTTTAACTGGCAGCTGGTCTCAACAGTTAAAATGATTTTTGTTCCATTATTTTGCACATTGTGAGTCCCAACTACTGCCATTTAAAAGTGTGGGCATTGATTAGGTCCACTCATTCTGCATTCTTGCATTCAACAGACAGACTCGATTGGAGCATCGCACCAAGTTCTATACAAAATAGTCATTCCTTCCCATTGCACAATTTTTGTCACTCAAAGCTGCACAATCACACCGTTCACCGAATGAATTACTGCATCTGGAAAGGGGGCAAAGATGTCATCACTACTTGGCCTTGAATGTGCTGGTCACCAAAATCCTACCCGTAGTAATTTGGCTGGGGAACTTCGGATTTGGTACACTCTCATTATACCAAACCATTAGTAAATTTGGCTCCGCATGATAGCTGTAAAAGTTCAGCTCTAGTCGGGACAAACCGACCGACCTCTAGTTTCTTGCAACTGCCTTGTATTAAATCCACACATCAACAATTGCATTAGGTCCACTATCATCCAGAAGCACACACACAAAGCTCATTCTCCATAATCTAATGCTACACAGTAAAGCGATGCCACATCTGTAAGAATGTGTATTTATCATACACAGACGTCCTTTCTACTGGCATTCTGCTCTACCCAAACCTCTGTTATAGAACATTTTTTGTCGCAGGAGTTATACAAGAAGACCACATGCCCCTAATTTAACATACAATGCTCTGCTGGATGCCAGAAAAGGGTGCCATTTTCTTCCCCCTTTCCATGCAACTATCATCCACGGGCAGATGTCACTGGGAGATTTGGTGGCAAGGAAAGCTGACGTTTTGGAAGGACTTTAAAGAATTTGGCTCAGATAATGACAGGCATATGCCTTTCACAGCTCGGAGTGGCACAAACCTCATCTGAAGCAAACCTATTCGCCTGCCATCAAAAGCATTTGTCTGTCAGTTGTATTACCTCATACGAATTACAAATGTACTCGTGTCTCTGTTTTGGAAGCTGACGAGACCCTTCTATTTCTTGATGAGGATTTTGTTTGGTCGCGGCAAAGTAAAACACGGCAAGAAACGGTCCCATCGTATGGTCTGTGCCTCCTACCATAGCAGCACTTTTACTAGCTACCATGCGATACCACTATTTCGATGATTAGGTACAATGGCATATCAAACCCAGAGTTGCGGCGACCCAATTACTACAGAGGAATTTTAGTGGATGACAAAATTCAACAGTGATGACATTGCCTCCTACTCCGAAAATAAGTCATTTGGTGACGAAGTGATGTGCAAAGTCAACAAGTAGTGCAGAATGTAATGGACTGAACTGTAGCAGAAACTTACTGGATGTTCCTTCGAATCTGATGAATTCAAGAAATTGTGGACCTAACCAATGGTCCCCATCCTGGCAGATGAGGGCGACAACCGTGATTTAGAAACTTAACATTGCCATGATGTGGTACCAAATATAACACGAAGGATTGATGGTGAGCTTGCTCTTGATAAATCCTATTTGTGGGGGCTCATACCACTTAAACCACTCCAAAGTGCACTTTTAAAAAGAATTGTTGAAAAATATGGTAAATTTGCTGTTTGTGGCACAATTCTTAGTATCTGGTCTTTTAATGATATAGAACTCGTGAATTATAATCGTGAGCATGTTCTTGACAAATCATTTGTGGCAATCATACCATAACAACTACATAGTGCAGTTTTAAGGATCTCATACCACATAGAGTACTCCACTCCAGCTCTAATACAACACTCCTGGACTACCCTACAGGAAGCTTTAAAATGTACTCATCAAAATAGAGCTGCTCCGACAGTTCAACAGTGGTATGATTAAATGGTTGTTTATGTACATTTGTGACGTGTTTTTTGTTTTATCCTTGTTTTACGCCCTCGTCTTACCAAAGGGGTGGCCACCCCGTAAACTTTCATCCGGTGCCCTTAAATGCCAAATTTCGCAAATGCTTCCAATTTTCTTCATTCCTTTTGTAATTTTAGGGTTTTTTTTTTGTAAGGTATCACCTCACCGGGGTCAATGTATGCCGTCAACGTCAATGATATGTGTGTGTGTGTGTGTTTTGTGGGGGGGGGGGGGGTTGTCCACTAAGGATAATTTTGGTAACCCTTGTTATGGTAATATTCTTATTGATAAGCTCTACAACTTTATTTCAGTCAAACTAGTCAATTGCAACCTTTATAAAGCTGCAAACCGTAGGAATCCAATATTCCTAACCTTTATAGTGCAAATTGGATTTTCGTCTATTTTTTGGAATATGACATTTTTCAACTTGCACAGTTTTATTGCATCATTGTGATGCCATACTAGGTGTCCGTTTTACTTCTTTTTGGTATCAATGGAAAGAAAGGACCATAGCTATACCCACTGAGTACATCAAAATCATAGCATGGACTGCAAAAAAAAAATCTTGTAAGATAGGTGTATCAAAGTCATAATGGTCTTGCCATTTTGGAAACAATTATACAAGATGGATTGAAAGACTCAACGTTTTACTCTTACCAAATCGAAAACATCTTTATTTACAGCTTTGAGACTAGTTTTTTTTTTAAATGGAGACTTTCACCATAAATTTGTATAAACTCACTCACTAAAATTACTGCTGAAAATGTACAATAAACATGGTAATTGGCGGCCATTTTTGAAAAACAAAATGGCTGCCAGTCTTAATGTTTCCTCTTCTAATCTAGCTTTAATCCTTTCCAGGAGGTTTAGGTGTTTAACATGAAGTTTTGGGCCCAAAAACTAGCTGCCTAGCAAATTCACACCTCGAGTTATGATTTGAAAATATACCAAATGGCAGCCATTTGAAACCAGATAGCCGCAATCTGCCATCCCTGGGGAATTCTCCATCAAAACTTTTCTTGTTCTCTGGAACCTACTTAAGTATCTAAATCGGTGTGATGCTTTAAAATCATTGAAATCCCACGGGATTCCACAGTCCGCCCTGCTATTCTCGTAGGGCTATAATTTGAAACTACAGCAAAAAATTGTTTCCGGCCTTCTGGCAGCTGCGTTGGCCAGAATATGCCAGGTCAAAGGTCAATGACCTTTAAAGGCATATCAATGGATCAATAACTCCTCAACATTTGGTCAAAAAGCACAAATGAGGTGTACCTCAACCAAGGTTTGGGGTCAACAAACACAATTAGCAAACAGGAACAACGCTCAAATGCACCTTTCATTGATTTTCAAAATGTAATGACTATACTTGCATGAAATTGTACTTTAAAACTTCATTTCCCTCAACATTTTAAGGTTGTTTTGTTAGGACCCACCTTGGATTCTTAGTACAAACCTTGATACCTTTTGATTTTGGTACAGGAGGATTGGTAATAAGTCTCATCTTTCCATTGCTATCAAAAACTCCAATAGTCCTCTTTGACGTTTAGTGATGTTTTAATGAAGTAATAATCATGGGAAACTTTGATTTCTCCGATGTGTGCCTAAAAATAGGCCATTTCTATTTTGAGGTAAAATACAGGAATGTGTGATTTTTGCTAGGTTTTTTGGGGTGATTATGAAAGGAAAATCAAGTTTTGAACAATACACAGGAGGTTTAAGTGCTAAGCATATATATTTGTTGATAGAAGTGAAAAAGAAAAATTTATAAGGTGGAAACCATGCTCTTCCTCCAAACTGAGTCTTGTCTACCACTACCAAAAGGTGCAGTGACAGATTATTTGCAACTAAAATGAAAGCACATGATTGTCCCAAGATTAGATGCAGCCATTAGGTTTCAAAATGTATGTGGCTTTAGCTGGCCGGATGAAATAAAAAACTTGTTGGCAGTGGTAACACCCCCACCTTCCTCCCCCAGTAAGACGAAGGTTACCTCAGACATCAATGGTGGAACTTGCCATTCATATGGGCCAAGGGAGTCCCATTCAGTCTACCTGGGACCTAGTAACCCACCCCTGGACAATTAGATGGCGTTTAAAACCACCCTGGACGGGACGGAGCGTTTTTAAGTTGGGGGGGGGGGGGGCTCACCTCCATATCTCTTCGGGGGCAGGCCCACCACATGAACGTCCTCGAGTTGTTCGCGTCTTTCTGGCATTGCGCCACTGGCTCCCCGTGGTCAGGGGGGAAGGTAATTGTCCGCTGCGGGGACAATATGAAGGTGGTGACATATAAACAAGGGAAGGGGGTGTAATTCCGGGCACGGCCTATGCAGGGCGATTCTTCGGCTATTCGGGTGGTGCCGAGAATGGGACATCGGCTGATCGACTCCCGTGTTTCGGGAGTGGACAATGGTTTGCGGAAGTCTCCCAGGAGGGTCCCTAATTACCAGGGACACAGCCAAAAAGGCAGGGGCCGTCGGTGGGAGTGGACGCTTTAACTTTGAAGTTTGCTGCACAATCTTTCTTAGAGGGTGGACCGTTCCACTACGTGGGATCGTCTCGTCTCAGTCATGAATCGTAGATTGTGGCATATTAGTTTTTTAAGGGCCTATTCCCCGGGTAGTCAAACAGGACGCCATTGCAGCGGATCGGTCAGGATTGATAGCCTGTGCGTGATAATAGCTTCTCCAAGGTGGCCGTGATCCCAAAAGTTCCTCGAGTGGCTCTGTCTCGAAGATTTGGCCTGAGTGCTGCTGGGTAGCCCCTTATTGGCCACGGCAGCTGTTGGTTCCCAGGGTCGCTAGATCTGCTTGTAAGGGGACAGACCCATCTGTAAGAGGTCCCCCAAGCCGACGCGTTTCGTCCCAGAGTCCAAACCACCCATGTTCCGAACTCTGTCTGGTGAATTTCTGCAGAGTGTACAATGAGGTGGACACTTTCTTGAAACCCAGGCCGGCCCCCCCCACCCCTCACCTCAAATTTCAGGCAAATTCACTAGAGCATCATAGGATTTCCATGCATGGTGTGCCGATAGAGAGTCGATCCCATGCCATTTCTGACGACCGGTAGACCAAGGTTGGCAATTTCCTCAATGAAGTCTTTCAGGTGTGGGTTTAACTTAGTGTTCTGACTGTCCGAGGTTTATTTTGTACCGAACAGCCACAGGCCCGAACCATTAAAATGCTCGGTGATGTCATGACGTTTCTTTCATTCCCTTCGTGTCCAGACTGGTAGGGTATGTGACGGATCGTCCCGGTTCGCAGCTGGTTCCGGAGTGTGATTTGCCAGTAGTCCTTGTTGCATTCTTGGGTTCGGAACAGTTTTTAAAACCCAACGAACTTATCCTCGGAACTACTTCCTAGTGGCTGTAGCTTGTGGCCATAGGGTTTTCGGATATTTTCATGTCTTGTCTACTGGCGAGGCCCACCACCGCTTGAGCGCGAGGTGTCCCTCCATTCTGCACATGCAGGCTTTTTTGGCCAAGAATCAGACTCTTTTTCTTTTACCACCCCAAAATCGGTGTTTTCTTCTCACGTCTCACCATAGGTTTTCAACCGGTTGCAGCATCTCAGAGAAGCCGGTCAGCAAGGTCACACATTAGCCAGCTGGTTTCCTCAGTCATCTGAATGCACCAAAACCCTAGATTGGATTACTGGGTCTGGGTTAGTGCATATGAAGGGTTCGGAGCTCACCTGCCTCCTGGCATCTATAAAGAGGCCTTCATCCAGACATTTTGGACAGTGTCGTGGAGTTCTACTTCCACCACCTTCCAAAGAGTCTATTTGATGCATGTGTTTTAGTCAAGCGAGGTTTCGCCATCCAATCCCTCTTGTGATCGACTAGCATTTGACCAGGAGCCTTATCGATTGGGCGTTGACAGGGGTTGCGCTGGCGTTGGCTACCTTCTGCAACCGTCTTCCGCCTCAGATTAAGCCAGCAGAGTGGGATCTGTACAAAAGTAAGGTTGTGGATTTCCCTGGCGATACACTTGAGTATTGATACCTACTTTCCACGACCTTATGGCGCTCATGCAATTTGTTATTCTCTACCTACAAGAAGGTCAGTGTCATTGGAAACGGTGTGGGCTGATTTTTTTTTTTTTTTTTTTTTTTTTTTTTTTTTTGTGAGAGAAACATTTTCGGAAGGGCGAACTCCACATAGCCGCGTTGATGGGGTGCGTGATATTTGGTGCGTGCCATGTCCAACTATTTCGGGAGTTGGCTCTTTTAGCAGTGGTAATGGGTTTTTAATAGTACCCAGATGAAATATTTATGCAAAAAGGTCTATCACTACATGTAGTACACACTATAAAATTCACACAGGACTCATCAGTTCAAGGATCTGTCCAAAAGAAACAATAATCAATGATTGAACAAAATATTGTAGCTGTTTTCATTATTATTAAGGTCAACTTGTTTAATATTTGTACAGACTGACGAATTGGCTATTTATGTTGAGAAAACTTGTAAAAAAAATTCGATTTTTTTAAAAGTGCTTCTATGCTGAAAAGCAATGATGGTGAATTTGTAAGGCCTAAAAAATATGTTCATTGTTTGATTGACCCCCAAAACATGGGTAAGAACACCCCTTTTTGCTTATAGGCCAATTGGCTGAGTAGTTATGACCCATCACATGCTTATCAAGGTCATGACGTGAATATCTGACCAATGCAGTAACTAGAAGGCCGGACAAATTTTTCCATAATTATTCATATATAGGCCTAAGAATATACAAAAAAAGTCCTTTTATTAGAATTTGTCCAAGGTTAAATAGGACATGGGTCACATTAAGCCTCTACTATTACGGTCCTCCCTCAATTTGTTATTCTCCACCCTCAAGAAGGTTGTTTTAAGGTTTTGTTTTTATTTTTTGTGAGAAAATATTTGGTGGAGAAGGGTGAATCACTGGGCCCTGTGGTGCAGTTTCAGAGTTCGCTATTTTCAACATTTGTATGAGGCTTCGAGGTGGTCAATGTTGGGTTTAGTTGATCCTTGAACCAGACGGACGAATTGGCTAATTTAAATGTTGAGAAAAATGGATAAATTTAATTAAAAGGCTTTCTTTCTAGCTGAAGATAATAATGACTTCATTTTAAGCCTCAAGAACTATTTTTATTGTGTTATTGACCCCCACACATGGGTTAGAACCATCTTTTTGGCTTCTAGGGCCAATTGGATGAGCATTTAATAACCTCCTACGCCGTATAAAGGTCTTGACTTTGAGCATTAAGTGTAATAATCTTACTAACGCAGTAACTAGAAGGCAGGACAATTTTTTGGTAGTTATTCATATCTAGGCCTACCAGAATATACAAGATTCCTTTTATTAAATTTTTTAAGTTGTTAAGGACATGTGTCATATTACGCCTCTACGATATACGTCATGTACTCTTTAAAGCTCACTCTGTTATTGACCATCCTATTTAGAGGAAAAATAAGATAACTTTAAAATCAATGGTCACTCGACAGCTCCTTGAAATGACTTATCTTTAGTCAAATTAACCTTAAAGATGGGTGACCCGATCGACAACCTCTCCTCCACTTTAACTCCATCCAAATTGAAGATTTTGATGTCAGAAGGAAGTCGTATTTTTTCTTTCCTCATTACCCAGTGAAATTTTAGGCCCAGTAAATGTTTTCTTTCGATGTTATGAACAATATCGTATTCAAATGTGGATATATATATAGCCACATTATTAACCGACGTGCCCTATGGACCAATTTAAGTACCATTTTTGATGCTACTATCCCAAACGGGAGAAAACGGAGGGATACAATTCATCTGAAAAATTGACCATGATCAGGTCACCCACCTTTAAACCTTATTAGTACTCTTTTCGATATTTTCTGATGTCGGAGTGTCCATTATAACTGTTTATAAGCAGTCCCACATGATAAGCGAACACTCGTTAATTTTTAAGAAGGTACCCTTGACACTCTTAACCTTGGGTTTGTTCAATATTCATAAAATACCGCGTTCCCTGTAATATAACTAATGGCAGACATGCCAATTACTGTGAAACATGCGTCTCTTGTGGTCTAACAAATTGAATAGATTGAGGAGTTAGATTTGTATAATCAGAGATTTTCTTTCTTTTTGGTGATGGAGATGTAATATGATCCAGATGACAGGGAATCTAAATTAATTGTTCTAAGGGTGGCCCGGGGTATCATATTTCATATAATCGCTGAAAATAATTGTTAAGAATTGCCACACCCCCCCCCCCCGTCGACTGAAAAGCTAGAGACTCCAGAAAATCACAGTATTTATTACGCCACGAGTTTATCAACTTTCTCCTTCTCTATAACTTCTTTTAATTTTCACTATATTACCTTGTTGTTATTGTAAGAAAGGTGCAACGAGAATTTCACATACAGGTGTCCCTAAAATTGTAAAAATTAAGACTGAGAATCATTTCTTGGTACAAAAATGTGACATTTCTACTACACTATAAGGAGCAAATACTAATCAGCCTATGCTTTTGAATTGAAATTAAGCAATCAAATTGCCTTTTTGTTTCTCACTTTCACGCAATTTCCTGTAGGCCAAAATACAAGGTAAAAGTTCTCTTGGGTGGTCTTAGCACTAATGAAATCACCCACTACATGACCCAATATATGGTCCCAAAATCTTCGTTGCACCGTTAGTGCTTTGTTTCTTTTCTAATAAATGCCCTCACATTTTTTACCTACAACACATGTAGACGATGGAAGAAGATAGAAATGATGAAGAGAGACGCCGACCTACGATGAAGATGAGAAGAAGATTGCCTTTTGAAGAAAATGAACGAGAAATGAAGATTAAGCAGAATGAAGCGTCAAGAAGCTGCCGCCCTCCGACTGCCCCCCCTAGGCTGCTTGCCGCGCTGCAGCTGCACTGCCGCAGACGCTGCTGACGCAAGATGCGGGAAGATGCAGCCGATTCCAGCCTCCGTCTGCTCCGGACCCCGCCGCACCTTCCGCCGCCGCCGCTGAAGCCCGCCTGCTGCAGCCTCCGCTGCCGCCGCTGCTGACGCCGCCGACTGCCGCCTCTTCCCTCCCCGCCGCCGCGCCGCCGATGCTACCGCCGTCCGCCGCTGCCGCCGCTGCTGCCGCCCTTCTGCCTGCCGCCGCCCTGCCTGCCGCAGCCGCCGCTGGCTGCCTCTCCGCCGCCGCGTGCTGCAGGCCTCCGCTGCCCTGCGCCGCCGGTGCAGCCGCCGCTGCTGCCGCCGCCGGTGACGCCGCCGCTGCTGCTGCCGCCGCCGGTATGCCGCCTCCTCCCCTGCTGCCGCCCGCGCTGCCGCCGGTGCGCCTCTCCCCCTCCTCCTTCCCTGATCCACACTCCCCTCCGCTTCTTCCTCTTCTCTCTCCTCCTCCCCCCTTCCCGGGCCCCCCCTGCTCCCCCCCCCTCCCCTCAATGTCCCCCTTTCTGCCGCGCTCACCCCCCTTCACACAAACTCCCTCCCCTTCCCCCCCTCTCCACGCGTCGCGTCGAGCCTCGCTTTCGCCCCGCCCGTTTCAGCCTGCTCTTGCGCGCCCTGTCGCTCTTTCTTATTAGCGAGTTGGCATGGATCACCCACATCCATAATGACGGTTTAGTGTATCGCACCATTTAGGTCTCAACAGACACCCTATCGTGCCCTTTTACTTATGTATGTTTAATAGACTTTTTAGTTTGGCCGCCAGATCATCCAAGCATGCGAAGAACCAATACACACACCTGGTTCCCCGAAAATTTCAAAATTCCGCGGTGATTCTTTTTTTGTACTCTGTGCACGCCTGGGTTTTTTTTTTTCTGGGAGACAGTCGGGGCCAAGTTTAAGCTCGACCTCCTGCACAAGCACCAGCCATGTTGGTGGGAAGATTTTCCAGAACTAAGTTGTCAATTGATCTCTATGTAGCATTTTTTCCCTGTAAAGCGTCTATCTTGTCCATGACTAGCTATAGACCTTATTCAATAGCCAGCCTTTGGTGGACACGATACCGCATTCCAGTACTAACAATAATTCACTGTCAATGATCCCTGTTCAATCGCTTAACATGTATGTATTGTCTAGTCATGGAATGTATGCTCTTGTCACCACATGTCCGGTGTGGCTGACGTCATATTGAATACGTCTATTGAATACGGTCTGTTGTATTTAACGACTTGACGAGATCAATGACAGAGCCTTATTCTGGTTGAACACAAGGCACTCAACAATGCTCAATGCAAGAGTGGAATCTCACTCTCACAAAGGAGTGAAACTCTTGTAAGCCACTCCAAAAAAAGTGAAAAGAGTACAATCATCCAAAAAGATGAGAAAGAACTTAAAAAGAGTGAATGTCCACTCTTTGAAGGAGCTCTAAACTCTAAACTAAAAGAACTGTCTCCTTATTACACTTAAGTGACCAAGGGTTTTCATCTCCCGTTGGTGCCCAGGGGGGGGGGGGGGGGGGGGGGGTTCCATGGGACCCCCCCACCCCAGGAACCACCTTTCCGGGGGAATTTTTTGACGAAATTTAACCAACCACATGTGGAAGTCATAAACAAACCCCAAATCACCCTAAAAAATGAACGTTGTTATTTGAGGGCGGCAAATTGGGGGCAAACATGTGAGCATTCATTTTGGGGTGGTTCGAAAAGTTTCACTTTGTTGGTGAGTGCGGTTTTAAATTGGGCGAACATGGTGCGGCGTTTCCTCCAAGTTTCGCATATCATGAGTGAATCTTCTACGCGCACTCATTCCTTTTTCACAACTGTCATGATATAAGAATAACTTGATTATATCCTGTGTCATTATAGTGAATACGATGAGCTGGTAAATTAGTGGTTTTGCACAATAACAATAGTTATGATTTTCAGCTGTGGAAAGAGTCTCCAGTTGATTAGGAATTCATCGCATAACCTTTGACGGTATTAAAAAGTCGGATCAACCACACTCATCTTCATGTTTGACAGCATATTATAAATTCATAAGATAACGTGATATAGGGATTCACAGGCTTTTGCTGTGTTTTGTTCGTTTTAAGGGTTCTGAAAGTGACCTTATGGGACCAATTCTCGGTGCTTTTTCAGTGAAAATACTTCCCTAGCGGGGCCAATTTTTTTTTACCATGGTAACCAGAGCAATAGTTTACACATTTTGCCAAACTTCTCAATAAGGGCTTTAATATGGTACATGACACGAAGACCCCCACCCTACCCTTTATTATCTTGGTTTGTTTTACTTCCGATGTACAGTATTTTTGATGATTTTGATCTCTACTTAATGTGAGTATTACAGACCCTAAACACGTATCAATTTCAAGGTTAAGAAAAAACATACCCTTTTCCATATTTTGCTGTTTTTTAATATACGCGCGTACGTCGATCGTACATTGATTAAAAAAGGACCCTTTTTAGTTTTTACGCGTTTTCTTGTCCACGCATCATATCCACCTGTCCACCTTTGAATACAAGTGGTCCCAGCCTCTACATTCTACAACTTATTTAACCACTTTGTTGTGTTACGGTCACCTTGACCAAGGCCAAAACCACCTCTAAACTTCGGATTCAAACTCCTGAATAACTAGATAATACACTGTAAACTTGATTACAAATATTAAAACAAAGTATTTATTTTAATTGTGTGTCTAAATCAATCTCATTCAAACATCGATTATGTATCAATAATCAAAGATTTATCTATAATAAAGTTGTTAATTAATGAACTACTAAACTTACTACCTGGTGTGTGCCGCGACGCGGGCTGCAGCAAGATTACTATGAAGGTGCAGAACTTGCAAAGACTCCTGGCGAATATTCCAGCGCAAAACTTCAATTTCCAATAGCGGGACGTGTTCACGGACGACTTGTCCTTACTGAAGAAAACCAGCTCCTAATGACTCCCGAAGCTCGGAGGTCGACTAAATATAAAGTCAAAATGTGCTGCAGCTTGTTTATCCTTGGATAACTCAGAGGCCACGAAATATAAAACCGAACACGGCTACACAATCGGACAAAACTGCTGGAGCTGAGACTACTAGGACAATGTCCACTACAGAAGAATATATTTGACTGCGATTACTGTCGCTGTCAACTTGAAGCAACTAGGTGTCACTATACTCTACTAATAACTTGGAGTAAGATGTTGTAATACTCTGACTCATCTTCTCTCACCAGAGCTTTATATATCCTCTCAAACAATACTAGAAGGATCTGGTCCTCTCTATATGAGTCATGTGCTAAATATAGTCCATTACATCATAAGTCTGGAATTGCCTCTACCATTCCACATGTACTGTATAGATTTGGGATCTCATAGCAGCTACTCGCTGACTGTGTAATTATACAGCAGTGCGCCACCTCATGCCAGACTCCTAACCACCTTGGGTTGACCTCCTAGACTCCAGAACTTTCTCATGACATCACTAAGGTTCTACGACGCTTCTCCGGTTTTCGGTTTTCTTCTGAGATCTTCTGTTTCATCTTATTTATTTGCTTTCACACACACCATATGCACATAAACCAGGTAATGTTATATAGGTTTATATTAAGAATTAATTTACAATATTTTATTGCTAATTAATGACTTAATCTTACTCAATGAAATAAATCGTTCAAATTCTTGTTGTCTGTAACACCACGCCTCGCCTCCCCCTTAAAGAAAGAAAGTTTGATTGAAAAGCAAACTTTGTAACCTATTTAGGCCTCTTCACGATTCTTTCTCAATTTCACATACAATACACAATTAACATTGCCTTTTTAAAAGCTTTTACTTTGTTTCTGACTTACCTAAACAAATTCTAGATAGGGCAGCAGCATCACATTATCTTGCCTTTGAATGTGTCTGATATAGGTTGTACTCTTGCAAGGTCAAACTCCACCTCACTAACCTATGATTCTTGTTTTTCACCCTGTGGATGCAGGTGGAGGGGGTTTGTGATCTGTGAAAACCAAGCACTGGGTTCAACTGTGTGCCCAATCTACACAAATGCCCTAATGGCCAAAATCAAGCAAGACACCCTTCTCATAGTGGCGTATTTTCTTTGGTGCTTGTTATTTTCTTATATAAATAGCAAGAAATTGCGTGTTCTATTCCGTCTTCCTGTCCTCCTCCTTCCTTCTTCATAAGAACCCACCACACCCTATGTCACTGGCATCTATGGCCAACTTGGAATTGGTTTCTGAAGCTGTGTGGCAAAATCAGAACTGGTTCACTAATCATTATGGCTTTTGATGTTTTGGAACTGTTTTCACATTCCTGTGACAAAAAAATTTGACATTTTTGGCTAGCAAATTTGTCAAAGGACTGACAATCTCTGAAATATTTGAACAAAACTTCCTGTAATATCCATCCATACCTAAGAAAACCCTCCTGACTTCTTTTCCTAGTACTAGGTGTGGGAGGGGGGGGGGAAACTTCGCAATGCTTCAAACTTTAGCCTTGACAGGCTTTGACCTTGCCTTGACCAACCACATTGCCTAAATAGGTGACATTGGCAATGCAAAACTCACTCTTGACTAAATTGACTGTCAGTTTTTTTTCTGACGACTTCTGAAACAAGCGATGGAGGTGCCCAATGTGTTTGTTCCCAGGACTGACTTTACACAAATCACAAATCATCAACATAGGCTTCCACAGCCTGTCTATGTCAGCACCTATATGATTAACCATTCTTTGAAGGTTGCCGGTGCGTTTTTCATTCCGAACGGCATACCCCGATCTGAAAAGCCCATCCGGGGTGCAAAATTCTGAAATTTTCTTTCGGCACGATCATTAAGTGAACCTCCAATACCCCTTTAAAAGTTCAAACTTGCTGACTACCTTGAATTGCCAATTTTGTCAATGCATCATCAATACGAGGTATTGAAAATGAATCAGTCTTTGAACATTGATTTACCCTTCTGACGTCTGTCACAAACTAACCTAAGGGACCACAGGTTTTTGGACCAAATACATGGGACTCCATTCACTTTTTTTGCTGGTTCAGTTATATGGTTTTCCCAACATGTACTCTATCTCTTTGTTGAGATGTTCATTCTTCTTCATAGGATTTACTCTGTAGGGTGCGTTATTTATTGGTGCACATCACCCACATCAACATCATGAGAAGCACAGTGGTTCTACTAGGGAGCATCAGGAAAAATATCCTTCTGCAAACTCATGAATCAACTAGCCTGATTTCACACACAACTGTTTATTTTTCTGAAAGAGGGCCTAGTTTTGTATCCAAATCATTGAGCACGTCTGAATTTTGCAACTTGATTGGATAGTCATGGCTGCTTTCATCATTGTTTGCATTATTTACAACTTCATTCATGATTTTTCATCATGTGCACTTCATCAGCAAGACTTACAGAGCACACTGGATTTGCACTGCCATCATCATGTCTACCTACATACTCCTTCACAATGATTTACAATGGCACAATTGCCTCTCTTACGGTGCCTATCTGGCGGTTGGAGACTATGTAGTCCACGTTCACATTTAACCTTTGACTCTAGACTGTATAGGGACCATGGTATCTGCCCTGCGTGGGTGTCCCGGGATTGGAAACAATACTAACACTGTCTCCTGGCCTAAAGAACCCTAACTCTTGGCCATCTTGGTCATAAACCACTATCCTTCTTCATTTTGGTCTGGCTTGCTTCAATTCTCCCTGGCAATTTCCATTTGCCCTATTGAGCCTATCTTGAAATTTTGGAAACATAGGCCAAAAGGTTGGTGTCAGTTTTCATCAATTTCCCATCATTCAGGCCATTTCTCCTTTTAGGAGTTTCAAGGGACAGCGCACTGTTCGCCCAAAAACTAACCCAACAGGGACTGAAACCTAGGTTTTCCTGAACTGCCTCCCTTCGCAACAATAACCATGAAACTCCTCACCCCAGTCCTTCTCAAATTCAAACAGTAATTCCTAATGAATATTCTTTAGAATTTGGTGGGAATCTTTCAAGGCTCCTTGGATTCGGCATGGTAAGCTCTGGACAGATACTGTTCTACCCCTAACTCATACATCACTTGCTGAAATAGGCCAAGATGTAAATTTTGACCCCTGATCTGACTGAATTGACTTAGGGTGGCCTACAAGAGTGAAAAACTTGGTAAAAGCCTTCACTACAGTTTTAAGCCTTAATGTTCCTCAGGGGTATGGCTTCAGGGAAACTAGTAGAGGCACACATGCTAGTAAGTAGGTACTGATTACCCGACTTATTCCTCGGGAGAGGCCTTCACAGTCAACTATGACCCTACTCAATGGCTCTCCGAATGCCTGTATCGGTTTCAGAGTAGCGGGTGTCGGAATTTTCTGATTCAGGCTTGCCCACAACTTGACAAAGTACATATCTACATATTCAGAAACATACTTTCGAAGTGTAGGCCACCAAAAAGTGGTTACAATCATAATCATATATCTTCTTCTTCTTGCCATCCTAACTGTCCTGCAGGGGACTACATGGGCAAACGCGGATGAGCCTCCCTGTGATAAACCTTTGGAACATACTATCTGATGACCAACTTTCCACTCATCATTTGCCCGGAGCATCAGGTGGCCTCCATTTCCTCATCACACACCCATGTTGTTTGTAAAAACACACAGGAATGTCCTCAGCCGCCTGCCGGGTTACTGCCCTTTGACTAGATTCTGAGTGCAGGATCATTCTCCTTTTCAAGAACTAACTTGCTATGACTCAAGGGATCATCATCATTATCCCCACTATGCACCTGATCAGGGCCTAACTCTTGTTTTGGAGACCCTCCTCCCCCTGAAGAGGGAAATTTTGACCCTGGTTCATCTAATTTTGTCATTAACGTGGTTCCTCTAAATCTAAATTTGGGACAAGGTCGTCCTCCTTCCTATCACATTTGCTTCAGCATGCTTTCTAGCATACTCCTATTAACGCACGGCTAATACTGCACATTCTATCATCACTTCTATTTCTGTGCAGGGGAGTGGGGTAACAATTGGGTTCGGGATTATCCTTTCCCCCCTCCCGCTGCCAATCATTCCCTAATAACCTTGAAACCCTTGACTGGAAGTTAAGGCCTTACTCCTACTATGACTGTACCTTATACCAAATCAGCTTCATTCAAAATTCACCTTGTGAATAGGTACAACGAATACTATCCATGCCTATACCTTGGATCAAAGCATTCTCCCGGTTGCACTAACTTCACTAAAGGGCAAGGACCCCTCCAAAATTACTAATTACTGACCCTGGTCACCCCATGTGACCCATGATACTTTATAATAGTTTTTGGACCAACTTTGTCACCATCACGCGACACTGAAACCCCAAACCAAATGTTACCAAGTCTTCCCTAACTTTCCTCAACTCACCAAAACATTTTTTCTGTTTATAGGCTGGGAACTAACTTGGTGGTCTAATGGACACAGCACAACGCAGCACAAACTGTGGGAGCAGACTTCTGCGTCAGGCCAAGCTGCTGTCCCAGCAACGTCCAACAGCGTCCATCACAGGAACCCGGAAGCCGGGCAATATGTGCAATTACATCGGACCTGAAACCAGTCCCTGACTTTGTGGGTTGGGTACCTAGAAGGACCCTAGTCCCCTTACCTGGAGGAACCTGACTGACTGTTTCCTTCTTTAATAGTACCATGACTCTGGAATGATCTACTTTGGTAAGGCCTATGTGAATTAAAACTCTTGTAAATGCTGACTTGACTTATTATGCCCCACCCGTACGATTGCTGGCTCACCTTATGTTAGGGCGTAATCATCTGCTATGGTTGCTGCATTTTCAATCTTTGATATCGCGTTCATCCA
This sequence comes from Ophioderma brevispina, assembly GCA_023653785.1. Lineage (NCBI taxonomy): Eukaryota > Metazoa > Echinodermata > Ophiuroidea > Amphilepidida > Ophiodermatidae > Ophioderma > Ophioderma brevispina. Next base: position 42,730 of record JAMKCH010005049.1, read on the forward strand.
AATGAGTTTAATATCGGCATGAATGAACTGTTTTTGAACTGCTCAAAATTAAACCAACTGCCTAATTGATTAAAAGTCTGTTTCACCTCCTTGGAAGGGAGCCACCTATCAACATTTGTTTGCTGAACTCTAGCAAACTCCACGGTGAGTTTGATCTGCAAAGTTTTTCGGCACTGCCGAATTTTGCTATACGCCCAGGACTACTCCAATACGGCCTTAGAATAGACTGCTTTAACTACTTCATAATCACCGCACTGAATCAATTGATAGGGATGATAGATCTCTCTAGCTTTCCAATAAACACAGTCTGAAGCAAAGTTGTCCATTGCTCTTTATGCCACTTCATACTTCTCGGCATCTTTTTCTCGAAGTGCAAAAATACTTGTCAACTTCTGTTCCTAAAATGTGACCAATTTGATATTCATAGTGGCATCAAAAACCTGAGTGTGAGGAGGAGCCTGATGTGTCCTTTTTCTAACTTTTATTGTTCTAATTTTTGGTGTGGCTTCAATCTCTGCCAACTTCATTTCTTTCCTCCATTTGTAACCTATCCCCTCTTTTTCTTTTTGTTCCATTTTGCAATTTTGGCATCTATTTCTTGTTGTTTCGAGACTTTTCTAATTCACGTTTTTTTCCTTCTAATTCATATCTTTCCTTTCTAAAGCCAATTTGTCTTGTCTTCCTTTTCTTCCATTGCTAACCCTATCTTGTCTTTCTTTTTTCTCTTCCATGCTTAACCCTATCTGTCTTTCTTTTTCTTCCTGTGCTAACTTTTGCTTTTCTAAAGCCAATTTGGTTCCTTTTTCTATTTGCATTTGCATTTCCAACTGTTTCATTTTCACAAAGCAGCTATCTGACACAAAATGGCCATCCTGAATTTTTCCACTAATTTTTCCAAACATCCATTCATCCAACAAATCTTCTCATCTCTTCAACAAAATGGGTTATCAACTGCTTTTTGATTAATTGGTTTTCCTCCTCATGGATGCCTAACTGCCATCCCATAACTACTTGCAATTCCATTAAATCTGGCCTTTTGAGCACAACAAACTTCTCCCACGTAACATCTTAAACAAACTCTTCTGTGTTAAACGCCATCGTGTATAAACACTTCCGTCACAAATAATATATATATCACAGATATCAAGTTAAACACACAATCAATTTGTTTGAAATTTTACTATATTTTTTACATGTATTTCCGGACGAGCCCCAATTTGTACGGTCACCATTGACCAGAGGCCAAAACCACCTCTAAACGACGGATTCAAACTCCTGATAACTAGACAATACACTGTAAACTTGATTACAACTATTAACAAAAGTATTTATTTAATAATTGTGTGTCTAAATCATCGCATTCAAACATCGATAGGTATCAATATCAAAGATTTATCTATAATAAAGTTGTTTAATTAGGAACTACTAAACTTACTACCTGGTGTGTGCCGGACGCGGGCTGCAGCAAGATTACTATGAGGTGCAGACTTGCATCCAAAGACTCCTGGCGAATATTCCAGCGCAAAACTTCAATTTCCAATATCGGGACGTGTTCACGGACGACTTGTCCTTATATTACTGAAGAAAACCAGCGTCTTATGACTCCCAAAGCCCGGAGGTCGACTAAATATATAAGTCCAAATGTGCTGCAGCTTGTTTTATCCTTGGATAACTCATAGGCCACGAAATATAAAACTGAAGATGGCTACACAATCGGACAAAAACTGCTGAGCTGAGACTACTATGACATGTCCCCTACAGAAGAATATATTTGACTGCGATTACTATCGCTGTCAACTTGAAGCAACTAGGTGTCACTTATACTCTACTATAAATTGGAGATGTTGTAATACTCTGACTCATCTTCTCGCATTCTCTCACCAGAGCTTATATATCCTCAAACAATACGAACAAGGATCTTGTCCTCTCTATATGAGGTCCATGGTTCTAAATATAGTCCATTACAATCATAATTCTGGCATTGCCTCTACATTCCACATGTACTGTAATAGATTTGGGATCTCTCATAGCCGCTACTCACTGACTGTGGTATGAACATCAGTGGCGCCACCTAGGGCCAGACACATATCACCTTGGGTTGATCTCCCTAGACTCCAGAACTTTCTAATGAAATACTAAGGTTCTAGACGCTTCTTCCGTTTTGTCTGTTTTCTTCTGAGATCTTCTGTTTCATTCAATTTGCTTCACACAACTCACCAGTATGCACATAAACCAGGTAATATTTATATTATGTAGATTGATTGATTGTCAAATTGTTATGTGCTATTTAATGGACTTAATCTTACTCAAAGTGAAATAAATCATTGCAAATACTTGGGGCTGTACCGTTGTCCATATCTTGCTTTATACGGACTCTGAAGGTTTGTACCAGAATGAATCCTAGACCAATCGCCCAACGCTAATACAGGCAGAATTGCAGCAACTTACGCAAATAATGAATCACGCTAAAGAAACGCACATACAAAAACCCGCTCGGCGAAATTGGGGTGGCTTTTTCAATCAAGTTGAAACTACCATCAGGAAATGCTCTACTTACAATTGAAATTATAGTGATTCACGTTTTCCTTACATTAAGTGCAACTGTGTAGTTCAATAGTTATAATAAAGTGAATACATTGTGTTTGTCAACCTCGTTTACCATATCTTCAAATGAATCACTCTTTTACAGAGTAATATACAAGAAAGAGATTTTGCTCATAATTAAAGCAATTTTTTAAATCTTGGCGTGCCCTTGTTTTCATTACACGATAGAAATTGCTTTCGTATATGCAAAGTTTTTTAAATAAAACCATGGCACAACCTCCGAACTATTCCTATCTGATCACAGTGTTTATCAATAAAAAAACATTGTTGAAAAAAACCACGTTATCAAAATTGGATAGCATAGTTTTCGAAAACTGTTTTTTCCTCTGATAATTTAGTTTCTAGATAAACTTCATTTATCTAGTAAACTATGTTTTTTTCTCTTGACGCAGAGTTTTTTGTATAAAATAAACTATGTTTTGCTAGAACTTTGATAAACTTATCTCATATAAAAAAAATCTTATCTAGATGAAAATCACTACATATAAAAAAAATAAATAATTTTTATCTAAATAAACTAGGTTTTTTCCTCTTGATAAAGCTTAGTTGATCTAGATAAACATAGTTTTCTCTGAAAAACTAGTTTATTCAAATGAAAAACTGGTTTTTTATCACGAGAAACTATGTTTATAAGCCCTTAGGAAAAACTATTTTTATCTGGATAAACTGGATTTATCAAAGAGAAAAACATAGTTGATTTGATAAATTAGTTTTATCACATAGAAACCGTTTAGTTAATCTAGATAAACATATATACTGGTTTATCGGGGTTGCATGTGGTTCAATCAACTTGGCATATTCGTAGTGTTACCAGTTATTGTCCTAACGAACCGGCCTTGTGATGGCGCTATTTCACTGGCACTAACGGTGCAGTTGGGTTTCTCACAGTAAGGTATCAAAATGTGTCAAAAAATTTCAAGCTGATTAAACAATCATTTTGTAAATCTCTATTAATTTTCTACTTAATGTTTTGAAAATGTATCTTACAGTGGGTCTGAAATGTTATAAGGGTTAATGTTGACGGTTGTAAGTTTGACGCACTGTTTCTAAAACCGTTACATGGCATTGCACCCGAGTTGGAACACTGTGCCATGTAGTACCTTATGAAATTGGGAGCAATAGCTCCCAGTGTACTTCGAAAAAATACAGGCCCCTGGAAAATATTCACATCAAAAGTTGAAAAAAGTTTGTCACACGATGTTACAACCGTTATGTCAATTGAACTGAGTTCATAAAATCTTTCATTTTTATGTGAAAAGTTTGATTTAAATCAGTATTCCAAATTCTTCAAAATTGGACAATGAATTTATGCAGCCTGATAGGTAGGTTACTGTGAAAATACCCAGTTGATAGAGTGACCCGTTGTCTCGGAGTAACAGCCGAGTAATCTATAAACTATGCATCTACCTTAAGTTGCACGACGATGTGGCCCACATTCTCTCTCTGTTCTAGGTGTTTGTTTGCTGAAAGATTGCAGGTGTTGGACATGGGAAAGCACAGTGGTTTGCCCCCCCCCCCCAGGGCGAAAAGGAAAAATTAGGGATTTTTGCCCACATTCGGGATTTTGGGCGAAAAATCGCCAAATTTGGGAAAATCAGCGATTTTGTGCCAAAATGGTTTAATATCTCCAAATAATTTGATACTTTTCCCCCAGATTTTCACTTCTGTCCCCCCAAAAAAAATTACTTTGCCCCGTTCCCCCCCCCCCCAGAAAACGAGGTCTGGCGCCGCCACTGAGCCAGCTGGTAACACCAAGAACCAAATGATAATCTGCAGTCAGAGAGGAATATTACAAGATTGTGGTGTGATCACGAATGTAGACATCGGCAGTGACCACAGGATGGCAAGGACCAAGATATCTTACAACAGGAAATTGCAAGGCTTATCATCAAAAACCAGAAAAAACAGGGTCATCATAAATTGAGAGAAAATGAATTCCAACTAGGTGCCAAAAAATGGTAAAACTCCTTGTGAAATATATGATTGACCTAGTCTAGTGTTAAGACTTCATAGGAACTATATGCTTTACTGAAAACCCACGGTATAATCCATCATTGAAGTCTTGACCTGATAGCTTTGTGCAATTTTACACAAAGGAAAACCGGGAAAATCGCTTTGCAAGCTAAGCTATCGAAGAGGTGGATGTTGATGCGCCCTATGAGCTTATACAACATTGTGAAGGAGGTAGCCCAAGAAATGGTACCAATGGAACGAAGAAAATATAGAAAGAACACGAGGAGACAACGCGATAGGTACCAATGAAAGAGAAATATAGAAAAATAACCGAAGAGGACAAAGCGTTAGAAAAACTGGACAGAAGAAGGAAAGTTCTAGAGATCTAGCACATAAGACAATATACAAAGAAACCATAAAAAGCCCTCAGGAAGAAGAGACGAACAGAAGCAGAAGAAAAACGGAATGACACAGATTGAAAGCACCCGGAATTTGGATAAGGACCAAAACGATCAATAAACTGAACTGCAAGAAAACAGATTCAACAAACAAAAACAAACACTCTCACAACAGGACAGAAGAAATTCTTATTGTGTGTGTGCAGTTTATCAGGACCCATACAAACCCAAAGGGACAGCAAGAAAAAAAGCGAATGTAGAGAAACAAACCAGTTCCCAAGTCCCAGTTAACGATAGAGAAAAGAGTAACTGGCAGTGAGAAAAGGAAAGAAAACAAAGGCATGCAGATGATCTAACGCGTGAATCTACAAATGGGAGCGAAGAAATCCACAAACAGCTGTGGGATTTGACACTCAAATATCGTACAGAGCAGAACCCACAGACTGCAGAGAAGCAAATACTTATAATACCTATACACAAAAAAAGGGACCCTAAGCAGATATAAAAAAAAAAAAACTAGAATTTCGCGGTCTCGGCTTTCGCGTCGCAGATCAGAATTAATAAGTGTGGGCGTCCATGACCTTTTACCTGGGCACGGACCTTGACATCATCAACATATAAGGGGATCACATGGTGCAACTATGACACAAGTTTGGTTCCAATGAAACTTCAACTTTTCAATTGAGGTATTTTTTAACATTTTTAGCCTATTTCAACTTAACATCAATGACCTTTGACATAGGCACCATGACCTTGACCTCATCAAAATATGAGGGATTCCCATGGTGCACCTCTGACAGAAGTTTGGTTCCATTGAACTTCAATTTTCAAATTGAGGCAATTTTTAAAAAAACTTAACATTTTAGTGACACAACACACACATACACATACACCCGACAACGGATTGCTAAGTGGTCCTACCAGCTACAGTGCGGCCAAACTACCGACCATAAGTCTACTATTCCCCGCATAAAAATATTTCACTAAGAATGTCCAAATCGGATCACGAATCTTGTACGAAATTCAAACCAAGCGAAAAGACAGGCTTCAGGAGAGATTTCAACAATCGATCACCTGCATGCTCTAAAATCAGCTCATACAAAAAATTAATGAATACCACTGGTAAGGTATGCCATAGGGTATATAGGAACTTATGAAAATGCTTTCGACACGGTAGAAAACCGAGACCTGATCACATCTTTAAGTACGATAGGAGTTGATGAGGGGCTATGTTCAAATAATGGAAGGACAATACAAAAAGCAACAGCTACCATACATATAGGCAAAGATGTATCCAAACCAATACCAATAAAATGAGGAGTGAGGCAAAATATTTACAGCGGCAAGGGAAGACATTTTCAGGAAATTAGATTTAGAAAAGGAAGGCATCAATATTGGCGATGAATGGCTGACGGACAAATCTGAGGTTTGCAGATGATGTGCCTTGAAATCAATGTCAGTCAAAGATATGGAATCAAATGGAATCAAAAATGGTACAATCAGAAAAAATGGTTAAATATGAAATTCAAAATAAGTCATCTTCTTGGCATATATTAAAGAACAACGTCTTTCTAAATCGTGTTTGTTTAATCTGATTTGCTGTTATCAATTCAGAGATATAATCAATTTTGTGCGATACCCCAATCGATTTTGTGCCGCTTTAATGGATAAGCAGAGATGTTTTGGGTACTGTGTCACAAAAGATTACAACTTGGCAAAAGAAACAATACAAGATTAAAGTACACAAAGGAAGTATAGTTTTCCACAAAAGCTTAATAGTCAACAAAGCAAGTTCAGTGATAAATATTTTCTTTTCATAAATAATAAACAAATATAAATATATACTGCACGTTTCAATGAAATCGGAGCTTAAATTTTATTACACAATTGGTATCTGTTTAAAAATCATGCCAGAATGATTATAATTGCAATTATATAAATATTTCCAAGTCCAAAGAAATGTTTTAAAAATATTATACTACTACTAGTATCTTTGTGCATTGACTAATTGTTAAAGTCAATAAGAATTTGGAAGCAAAGTAGGAAGGTGTCGGTAGGACTTTGCGTTTCATGATACTTCAAGACCATAAAAAAACTCTCTCCTTCAAAGTTAAGGTTGCTGTACACCATTACGACCATGATTCTCTTCTAATAAACAACAGTATGTCGAATTTTATACACTGTTATCTTAAAGCCAGAACTTACTGAAGATCATTTCCACAACGGAACTGTTTTCACATCTTCTACTTCTTTATTTTTTTTAAAAAGAAGTTAATCCCTTTTTGAAGAAGTTCAGATCTGTTCAAAATTAATGTGAATAACTTAAGTTCACTAATTAGAGAATTATTCCAGCCACATGGTCATTTGGTCGACTTCCACCCGGAAACGACCAGCAATGTGAAGTAAAAAGACCAGGGACTTCTTTGAGACTGCCACGCGGCCACCTGTGTAACGTTCTCCTAAGAATCTCCTTTACTTCAGCCTAGGTTTGGGTTGCGGTACCGATATGGAAATAATCTCCAGCAAAAGGCAAATGGGCGATCTCATTGGGCAGGCCCAGCTAAGACATTGTGCAGGTTTATTACTCAACTGCAAACAAGATCCTATTAATGGTCCGATTTTTAGGAATCAAACTGAATTAACCATCACACGTAACACTGAATATAGGGTAGCAATCAAGACAGACAGCAAGACGAGGATATTTACAATTATCTGCATAAAGGTCCTGAAATCAGAGTTAATGGCTGAATCAGAGATATCAAAATATAATTTTGTGAGTATTAAATAGTTATCAAGAATAAAGGTAGTCCCTACAATGCTCAATTCACGTTGAGATGAATCTGGCTTTTTTCGTTTTGATTTTGTAAATATTGTATTTTTCTCATTTACCTCTGCTGCCCATTATTGACAAAATGCAGCTTCCGATTGGTCAGTTTACTTCCAATTATTCTGCAATATGGGTCGCCAATGCATTTTCTTATAAAAAGCTGTTTTAGGTAATAGAATAGAAATTAAAGGGTGCAGTGTCATTTATGGGCTCCTAACTGTATCCTCGGCCAGGAAAAACTTTCAAATAAAGGGCTGGCTGCGCCTCGCCAGTATTTAGTTTTTCTGACCTCCGCACATATATTAGCCCTAAATGATACTGCATACCCTTTAGTTCTTAGTAGAATAACAGTTACATAGGATACTGTGTAAATAACATTCCGGTTCCGAATTTTTTTACAAATGGTAAGGGGAGAGTGCAGTTGTAAAATTACCAGGGGTAGTACACAAAGTTCTATAATTTATGAAGGCCGTCGATTTGGCTTGATATTTGTTTAGAAATCAAGGGCGCCATCCTCTGATGAAAAATGAGGTAGCCTTTGAAATTAAAGGTGCAACCTAGAGAGTAGCTATCCATATCAGGTCCCTAAAAAAATCAAAAGTATGCTTTTTGTCCCTGATGTAAAGCTTTCCATCAAAGAACCCCATTGCAGGATTAACCTTAGAATTGTTTTCTTGGTACTAAAATTGTGAAATTTATAATTCCGTTATAGGAGCAACAAATACGAATTCAGCTATGTTTTATAGGAAATAGAAGCAAATCAACATCACAATTTTTCTCTCTTTAAGACATTACTGTAGACTTAATGCAAGGTAAGAAATCGTTTTGCAGTGTCTAATTTATATGAAAGTACTATTATGCCAATATTGGGGCCTCAAATAAATCCTCGTGCACCTTAAGTCCTAAAACAAAAGTGGTCAAACAAATCTGGACACAGAAACGGGATTTGGACTCGGAAAAAGGATTTCGGACTCAGACTCCCCCAGAGACTCGGCTCGGATTTGGATGGGGTGGGCTCTCCATCACTTACTATTCTGCTGCGCTTCTTTTGCTCGGCGTTGCATCCACGTATGTTGACCTAGCACGCTTAACCCTGTATATAAGTTATAATGTTTGCAGGTCATGTTTGAGAAGCCGCAAAAAACCACACAAGGACTAGGGCTTGTTGGAGTCATTTAAGCATTGTACTTTTTGACGAAAATGATTAAATCTTGATCTTGAGCGCACTCTTGCAGCCAAAGGATAAATATGGAAAATGATTAGTGCCTAGTCGTGCCGTGGAGTCTACCGGTTACTTTTGGTTCAGGAAAGTCCTGGTCACTTAACGTTTGCCTTACTAATCTTTTTTCCTGTTAATTAGAGTGAGCAGAAGTTATTCCCCCCCCCCCATACAAGTAAATGAAAAATAATAATAACGTTTTAACAGGTGAATTGCTGGCCAATAACAAGCAACGATCTGATTTCGACAATTCCACTTATTGCGGACAAGCAAAGGGTGAAGGAGCCAAGTTTTGTCAATTTGTGTGTTTGTGTGCGCGCGTCACGAGTACGTGGTGTGTTTGGTTGTTACGTTCGCGCGCGTGTGTGTGTTAGTTAAAAGCTCAATTGATATACTCATCTAATCGAAAGCGCAGCGCACCATACCGAGTAAAATTTGGCCTGACTCTTTGAGCGTCAACCCTCATAAGTTGACCATAGTTCACCCCTGTTTGTCATTATTGCGCTGTTTTATCTGGCTTTAATCTTGCTTTACCTCGAAACTCATAATATTCATATACGTATATAGAGAAATTTTTCTGAAATTTTGTGAATAATTTTGTGCTAGTTATCCTAAATGACACATTTTAAAATGGTACGTCTGTAATATTACCATGTTGACATTGGACCACGTGTTTCTCGGCTTCTTAGAACATGATGACACCTTTTTGCCATCAAATGGTGTTAGTGCCCCTGAGTGTGTCCTATTTTGCTCTCAAAATAGCGGGTTTTTTATGTTAAGTTTCAGATATTGTGCTTTACATGCAATAAACGTTCGATAAGATGCTCGCATAGAAAACGGCGACTTCACATTTGCATTAGTTCAAGCATAGATCTTTGATACTTTTCCCGGTCCAGCAACCATAGTTTTTCATCGTCACCAGTGATGGTAAGACCGTTGGGATTTCAAGCCATGGATCACACAGCTTTTATAGTCTCCTGAAGATGAAAATTGGTAAATGCCTTTGTCACCTTCCGAATTGACAACGAATGGAAGGTGAGACTGTTTCGTTGTCTTTATTCCAGCAGACGCCTTTTGGTTCCCACCACTGCAAGTACCGGTGCGTTGAGAGTGTAGAGAACGCGCCCAGAATTTGCCATATCCACAACAACTGAAGACGTGCAACAGGAGTGTTCACACGACACGCCGAGATGGTCGTGCGAATTGACGGCTAAGTAGTACGGAAATCACGCTTACTTGAAGTAGTTTATTCTCGACCATTTTGCGTGCGGATGCTAATATTTGCGTATAAATTCTCCCACTACCAGTTGACTTTTACGGTCACGGTTATTTCCATGGTTTCAAAACGCGCGTCAAATCTATCTGGAATAACAATTGAAAAGTGCCCATTGGGTGCTCTTGTCAATTAGAAAGAAATTTGTATACGAAATTTGTTTGGCTGCCGTTATGAAATACTCTTCCATTTGCATTGACGGTGACTCCAAAAGGACTCCTTATTTGAAATACATTTGAATGTCTCACAGCCTTCTAATACAAAAATCTGAAGACATGCGTCAACAAACTAATTTCGTGGATTTACCTTTTGCCACTGCAATGTTCGATATATATTTGGTTACTTTAATCGCAATCAACTTGCCTTTCAAATTTCCAGCAGTCACGCTTTTTGAAACCCCCTCCTTAGTTTCAGGTGAGACTGAACCGAGTTCCACTGAAAGGTCAGTGTCCTTTGTTTTCTTTTGAATCCGCCCTCGAACTCTTCTCTTTTTCAGGCGGGCGGTTGTTTAACATCACGCAGTTGTTGAAGAGATGCCGTCACAGAAAGCATACATTTACCACAACAATCGCCATCCGACCCTGTTTGGGTCAGTTGAGATGCCATCGAAAGTGTTTGCGAATTCGTGACCTTATGACACGAAGAGCCATCTGTATGGGCTTCTATATCTTGACGTGCTTTAGCTTTCAAATCTTCGATGTCAGCTACTACGTTTTATTTGTACTTTGCATCTAAATGCGCCAAAAAGGAGGATTTCTTCTTTCGTTGATTTTGAAAGCTCACCAGCGCGTCTCGACAGACGTGTCCAGTTGGCTGATAACTTGACCATCGCTGTCAAATGCCTTATCTACCAGGAGCCAATTTGTTTCTTACACTCCCCCCAGCAAGCTGCATAAATCTTTTCTCCCCTTTGAACTTCGGTCGCACTGCCTTAGGTCGACAAACGTATGTTCCGGTTTACAGTGATCAAATACCGTGCAATCTCGACATATCAAAGTCCCGCAGGTTTCGCAAAAGATCCAAGTACTTGATCAGTTGCTTCTTGCAGTAGTCGATCTTTTCTACAGGATCTGCTTTTCCCCTGTACGAAGCTCATCCTGTGAAAGTATGGTGATTCTTTAATTCGCATGGTTTTGTGTGCTTGGAAGCAATCGGCGCATAAAATCATTGCATTCACACACCACTTGCGACTGTACACACGCTCACATCCTTTCCATGAAGTACAAGAAACTGGCATTCCTTATCAACAAGTTTCTTGTGCAGCGCTTTACGTTCTTTTAATTTGGTAACGAAGGTATTTTGTTTTCTAATCCAGCACTCCATCGGCGTTAATTAACATACCTTATGACACATAGACATGTTTACGGCCTGTCTTCAAAAATGTTTGGGCCATTCGGACAGACATTTGAAACAGTACGTGTGAAGACAATGAATGCCTTTGGTTGCTCAATCACTGATAAGCAGATCCACAAGAAGTCAGATTTCTTCTTCCACCTCTTCTTGCTGCACAGTCACTGTGAACACGGCCAGTTTGTTGTAAGAATCTTGCATATATTTGAGCTGTATACCTAACTGAAATTCAGAAGCCTTGACCTATGAATGCATTCTAGGATTCTCACATGAGATATTGTAAATACCGGGATTGGACTCACACCTACCTTACCGAGTCGGGTGACTTGCTCTGAGAAAGAGAATCTTTTAACCTAGAATAATTATAGAGGTAGTTTGTTTATCTAGCATATAAAGAAGTTATTTATATATCGCATAAAATATTTTTACATGTCTTTACGCCATTGAACTCATGACGTCTATCTTTGCGGAATGTAGGGATTCCCTGATTAATTTTTAAGTCATGAATTAATTGTAAATGCGTGTTCTCCTCTGGAGTTTTGAAGAGACGATAATCCCGGTAAACATAAAACATTTTACCGTTGCCGTTAATTGTTGTTTTAAATTTTAAAACTCTATTTCACATCCGGGACCCCCCCATGCATAAAATCCTTGCCATCATTAACAGACCATTTGTATGAAACTTAATGCCTCAGTTTCCATAAGCCGATTAAGTAAACAATAACTTGTACTATGGACCACAATGTTTTTTGTCATGTGACCAAGGCCCAGTCTCCGCATGCCAGGGATTGAACCCCTTATCATAACCCCCTATCGAAAATCAAGAAGTCCACTAATTTAAATCTACTATACTCTCTCCCTCGAAACGGTCTTACGCCCATTATAAACCCGTCAAACTTTTTTGGATTAGACTCTGCTGTCAAAACTTTTCCAGCGGGGTCTGATGGTTAATAAAATGCAATATTTTGCAATATACAACGGTTCAACTTTTGTGTCGATTCATTTCAAAACGCCCAGTGCTTTTAGGGTTAACATCGAAGTAGGGTCCCCACAGAGCAGCTAGGGAAAAGTGCCAAAAATATCAAATGCAGATCTTGATATGTGAACCCCGGGGATGTGAACTATATCACTACTTTGAAGTTAGTTCTCAGGTCAGTGATGAGCAAAAAAAATTATGTATTTACAGAGATTCACAGTGAGCAAAGCATGCACATGTAGATGGTGTAAAAAAGGAGACTGGCCCTTGTTGGTACTGCAAAATTGTTAATTCTTTACCCTAATGTACACCTGCCTCTCCCTGCTACTAGGTATATAAACCACGACCAAAACTGAAAATACATATTATTAAAAGAACGATTTAAATGCTGAGGTGCCATCGGCGAGCGGAAACCAAATCATGAGCAAATAACACAAAAGGAAATTGTCATCATTTTAATAATATTTAGAATTAACAACTGTTGAGTGAAATGATTAGTTGTCAAAAATATCGCGCATTTACAGAAGCGGTTTTTGCACCCTAGGGACCAACATTTTATACTATTTACGTTGAGTTTGTCTAGTCGCCCATCGGCTTGTGCAAATCGAATCATAGGAACAGAATATTCTTCGGCTTTACTGCTATTTTGCGAAACGAAAACGAAAAAGAAAACTCCCATTGGATTAAAGCTTATTCCGTCATGCATGCATACCGTGGCTTAAAGGTCCCAGGAACTGAGATTATAACCTTCTCCAAATCTTTTAGGGGACATTCCATCCAATAAAACAGGCCAGAAAAAGAAGACACTACAGGGCCAATCATAGTGATCATTATTGATTTTCAGTCAGTGTCATGAATAGATTCACACCAGTTTTTTTCACATGGAATTTCTATACTCTCTCAAAAAATCAACTTAGACCCCAATTGATGTCATCACCAACCCACATATTGAATGCTTTCAGCCCCTCCTTTAGACTTGACACAAACCACATCAATTTATTTGCATTTCTGGGACCTTTAACGGAATAAAGCGTGTATCCAATGGGAGTTCTGTTTCGTTTCGTTTCGCAACATACAGTAAGCCTATTCGGTTCCGTAGCAATCGCAAACGTCGAGAGCGAAATGCTAGTGTTTGCTATTTTTAACAAGCATAAATGAAGTCTTATAAAGGCCGATTTCTATTCTAATCAATCAATCTTGTATTTCTTCTCGACACACAACAAGGAATACGATGTTTACCAACCTATTTACCCAGCCACACTACTTGTAACACATGCAGCATCTCATGGAGACTAACTTCAACTGTTTTATCTATCATGTTATGTTTTTGTGATAAATATGTACATATACACTATGAATGTAGTCATGTGGCTGATAGTTTGCTACAGATACATTGTAACAACTGATTCATCTTTAACGGATTTATATGACAATTGTTTTGCAAGTTAGACTTGACTGTTCCTTACTATTGCAAATTCACAGGTATGTGAAATGTGATAATCTTAATCTTCTTCGGCTTAAGGGGGGGGGGGTAAACCCACTCTATTATGACACTATGAGATTGTGGAGTGCCACACACCTCGTGTGAACGGCATTCAAATACGTTAACACCCCAAACTCACGACCTCGTCTTCATGAATTCATTTCCATTGAAAAATGTGTTTCACACTATTTGGCAGTGCTGTAGAATATAAAAATCAGTCTAAAGATATACGAAAGTACTAATGGGGGCATGGGGGTTTGTTAGTATTTTTTACTCATTATGGAATAAAAGCGCATACCCCCGAAATCATATTAGGTTTTATTCAGTTATATCATCTCCCTGGAGCCAGGCAATTGCGATACCTGGAGCAATACCTGGAGCGAGGCAGGAGGACCGAGGTTTTCCGACGGCCATATACCACCATATTATGGAACCTTTACGAACTGTGTCCTTAGCCTGAAAGGAAAAAAAGGAAAACGGAGTATTTGAATAGCGATATGAGATATTTTGGCTACAATACTATTTTCATATCAGTCAGCTTTACAGATAACACATTTTGGGTGATTTCATGCATCGACAGGTTCAATAGTACTGTTTTAAAAAAAATCGCCACCCAGGTCACTAAAAAGCGAGAATAGCCACCGCCTGGCCATGTCGGTGTCGCGGCAATACTCGCCTCAATACTGTCCACAAGGTCGTTTATTTAATGTTGTTTACAGCCCCAAGATTTGCAATAATTATTCACTTTGGCGCTAAGGGTTGATTTGAGTTATACAGTACTCATAAATATTACAAATATAAATCTAAGTAACATAATACAAGTTTAAACCTGTTAGTGTGCATGTCCTGGTGTTGTGTAGAACAAAAAGAAGGATTTAGAAGTTCGATATAGGAAAGATCTCACTGCAGGATGCTGATGGAAAGTGTATCATTGTATCCCTGAACTCTAGGTGGGCGTGCACTACTGCATGTACAGTCAGTGGAAAGTGCTATTTGCAATCGGGTCCATACCTGGAAACTCATGGGAATTTGCATTGATGTTTCTAGTGAACTATTGCCAAGACTCATGATGTAATATGCTATATTAGTACATGATTCATATAGACAATGCTAGAGCCCTTCGGTGGTAGTGTTTTTAGGCCTATATAACACCAGAGAGAGGAGATGCAAGGAGAGTATCAACCATTGCTTCCACATCCAGAGCCACCTCCAGTTACTCCATTTTGATGAAAGAGCTCTCATGATACGACAGTGTCAGTAAGTTACCGTTCTCAGTACACAAACCGTCTTCATAGTGGACAGCGTCTTAGTAGTCTCAGCTCCAACAGTTGTCGTCCGATTGTGTAGCCGGTCTTCTGTTTGTATTTCGGCCTCTAGTTATCCAAGGATAAACAAGCTACAGCACTTTTGGTGGACATTTTATTCAGATCGAGCTCTCCGACTGGTTTTATTCAATAAGCCACAAGTCGTCCGTGTACACGTCTAACTATTGGCACGAGTTTCACGCTGGAATATTCGCCGGGACTTGTAGTAACTGTAAACTTTGTGTAATTTTGCTGCCGACCGCGTCGCTGCACACAACCAGGTAGTAAGGTAGTAGGTTTTATAGGCTAGCGGCCAGATCTCATAGCATTTACAAAGGTACGGCACCCCCTAAATGGAAAGAGTGAGGTGAGGGAAAGTCCAAATTAAGAATTGAGACAATCAGTCTTAACATTGAAAATTCAAACCAATTCCCATTGAATTTTCAATCGAATTTTAGACTTTTCCCTCAAATCAAAGGTTTTTAATTGATTTTTCAGTCTTTGGTTTTGGTCAAGAGTAATTTTGCTAAAATAAATTGTCTAAATTATCAAAATCAGTTCTACCGCGTGTTCTCACTTCTATATGTGGTGCAAATTTTCGTGAAAAGGATTTAAATGTCATCTCCTTCCCCCCTAATATCAGTGACCAGGTATGTACACCATGTTCCCATTGACTCCAGCAAATAAATGATGCTATGATAGTAAATCCGCCCGGTATGAATCGGTAACGGACTTCAGATTCTCTGGGACTGCAGCCATTGTTCATTGTCCATGACGTAAAAGCTTTTGGAATGTTTTCATTCCACCGCCCGATTTAGATTGAGCTACAGCATCAATCACGAAGAAAATAAAACTCAAACCGTCTGCTGGGAGTTCAATAGCTTTGATCGTATATTTCATCATTTATATTCCAAAGGAACGACGATAAGCAAAAATCATGAAAGAAAGTTTGATTGCACTATGACCTAACACTTGGTGCAGAACCAATCCCCCATAACTTAATCATAGTAATATAGGACCTCTTTCCTATCTTACAAGTTTTGGCACCGTTTCACCTGCATTTCATATAGTGAATAATTTGATTTCTCTATGAACGCAATACATGCCTAGAAATGATTGTTACGCGGCAGTTACCCGTTTGGTTCGGCACAAAGATGTTAGTCACAGATTTGCCAAACATTTTTTCTCATGAGCTTTGTTCCCCTCGTTTCCCTTTCGATAAAGGATGAAATATAGGTCAAAGAATGGTACACAGTAGAAAAACATCTACTTTATTTATTAGTGAAAGGACGGATATTTGTGTTCCACGTCATTAAAATATAGGCAGGGGACTGTAATAAAGAGTGTGCGCTTCCGGATAAAATTGTGATTTTTTGCACAACAAGTACTTTGAGGCATTGATAATCCATTACCTTGATGGAAGCACTTGCACCGAAGCGGGCCAGGGGAGAAAGGTAATAAAAAAGGAGAGTGAGCGTAAGACCAGGAGGGCGAAAGCCGAAGAAAAACGGAAGAGGAGCAACAAGAGGAAGGGGGCAATCCGTTAATGGCCCAGCTTGGTTTTCCAAGTTATACGGGGGTCAAAATTTAAAATGTTCCGAATGTGTTAAAGAGCACTCATGGTGTTTGTCTGTTACAAGGATTCCAAAAAAAGTATATTTACGTACGCTATCTATTGCTTATAGTTCCGATTTACGGGGTAAAACTGTAAAAATGGTGACAAGTCATTTGGGTGTGGACATGGGTCAAAAGTTAAAGTTTTGCTTTGATATCAGTTACCATGTGGTGCAAATTTCCCTAGCTTAAAGATTGCCAATAAAGAATAGTTTTTGCCTTATATCGTGTTTATGTTAGTTTTCACGTTAAGAGTAACGGCCAGCTGTAGATCCCCGGGACCAAACTCTGAGACAAAGATTTTGAAGTGCGTCTTGGGGTTCCCCTTCAATATTGAAGGTTTTTGAACTTGGGCTGCCCGCTTCAATTTCCGGCATTTTTGGGGAAGGTTCAAACCAAGTTAACATGGGGGTAAAAAATTGAAACTGTCGCAATTGGAATTCATATGTATGCAAATTACTCCCTTATCATACGGAATCTAAAATGTATAAGTGTGTTATATGATTCCACTCAAATGAGGCACGCTATGGCCCAAAATGTCTAAAGGTCACTGCACTTCAGTAGGTCAAATTGTTAATATAAACCGATTTTAAAGATGTAAGTGTCAATTATATGTTTTGTGCATGCCAAATTCACTATTGCAACTTTTCCATAATAGTTTCAATGTTAGTCTTGACCTTGAAATGGCAAAATGGCCTAATGGCCACCATGACCCCCCAAAGGAGGAATTACGTCCAACCAAACCACCAATGGCTGCCACAAACAAAGAACCCCGTAAAGTTACCTTTGATCTTTTTTTGGATTCCTTGACCTTGTAACATGGTATAGAACACCAGAATCAAGCTTCTACCACTCTCAGAGGCTAATGCATGTAATATAAGCCATTTTTCTTGGTTGACGGGCCATTTGACATTCAAGATTGCTGCAGCAAATAAAGGTTTCATCATTGTTTCATAGTTGTCATTGAATATTTTTACCCTAAAAACGGGTGTAAACACCAGAATTTTGCCTCTTAACGAATCTCAGGGACA